>NDGM010856870.1:0-16051 GCA_002564305.1 Octomys mimax
GATAGCTCAGTAGAATAAGCACTTGCCTGGCAAGAGCAGGGTCCTGAGTTCAATCCCCAGTACCACAAAAAAATAAAAAAAAAAAAAAGGAACCATAGCCATTCTCAGTGATAATGAGGTTCCGAGCTCCTCCAGCTACAACAGCAGCCAAGTTCATCAGGAAAGCCAGTATGAACACCTCAAGAGAACTAGCAGCTTCCAACAGCTTCTCCAAACAGCATCCCTAAGAGCATCTCTAACAGCTTCTCCAGTTCTGCCTCTTATGCTGCTGCCAACAACCCTCAGGTGGGCCTCCCACACCCAGCACCATGCTAGTTCAGTTCAGCAGGGTATAACAAGTTGATCACCAGTTGGCTCTCCATTATGATGTCCTCCGGAAGCAGAGATGGTAATTAGCATCTTTAGTGAAGTCCCAGGTGATTCTCACGCATGCTGCCACTCTACATCAGCTGCTAAGATGCACTGTCAGCTGCTGATCCTTTCTCATAGCCCAAGTAGGACATCCTGGCCCCACCTCACTCCTAGTGCTAGAACCACTTCCAGTTGAGTGGTACCATCTCATAATTCCTTTCTCATTTGACAGCTGTTCTTCAAGGTCACTTGAAAGGTAACTGGGTTCATTGTGATTATGCTAATCTCTAAATCTGTACAGGATCTCATCATATACTACGCATTGTACTGTTTTAGGCATTCTCTTATGGAGCCAGAGATTGACTTTCTTGTTTGTTGTCGCTACCAGAAGCCTGGAAAACCAATTTTCCACCCTCTCATCCTTGTGTCTCTGTAACCCAGGTTTTCCCTTCCTCCACTACAACTTCTCAGCTCTTCACCACCATGAGCTTCTATTTATTTGCATTTATTCAGAGAAACACACATTGTGGTCTGAAGAAGCTCCTATGTGAACTCCTATGTGGTCTCCTATCTGCCGGTGGCTCTTTGATCATAGAATTTGTAGTACACTGAAGTTAAGCAAATGTTACAGCATTTCTCAGAGGCTCAAAGTGTTCGTATCTACCCCCTGCCAAGCTCCAAAGGGAACTAGCATGCGGCCTTCTCATTTTAAACTTACTTGAACACTAAACATTTCTGTCCAGGTACATTCTTACAAACTTACACACACATGCACACATGCACACACACACACACACACCAAATGCATACTGAATTGTGTATGCACACACACAACTCAGTTGTGTTTCACTGAAATGTTTCCTAGAAATGCTGACATAGCGCCAGGGTTGTGAGGCCCTAGTGCAAGAAGGAAGGTCCACGTCCGAAAGCACAGAGAACCTCTAACTGTATGAAGATATTTGTGAGCCAGAGATCAAAGAGAAAAAATAGTGCCCTTCATGGCAACCTTCCTGTGAATGAGTATTCATCTAATGGACAGTCCCTACGACAAGCCAAATCTGTCTTGGAAAATTTGTGTGTAATTAGGCCAGATAAGACAGGAAATAAGGATGAGAAATTGTGACTCTGATAAGATAAGATGCAACTCAGATAAGATGGAAAGGGTGGTGGCAGGCTAGCACTTATAAGTTCAGGCCATCGGAGGCCACTCTCTTGGGGCCCAGCTGCTGTGGCCAAGAATAGTGAGCTTGTTCCTGCCCAGTCCTTGCAGTTTCCAAGAGAGCCCAGAAATCCAGACTTGGGCATGACTTGTAAATGTTGGCAATAAATTTAAAACAGTTTTAAACAACAATCTGTGGGCCAAACTAAATACACCCAAAGGACAGAGAGCAAACTCTCAAGAGGGCTGCTTGGCCAACTCTGGGCACAAACACTACATTTAATGCAAGCAGGTCAGATCTGAGACATAGTGGTTTGGTAGAAGGATGGTGACATTTACAGGCTCACAGACTTGGGTTGTAAATCCTGGCTCTGCCACTTGCTGGCTACGTGACTGTGCTCATGTCCCTCGCAGAGGCTGTTTAACCCACTGTCACGTGATGCTGGGCAATAAACAAGGGAGCACAACTGAATAACAAAACAAAAAGAAAAAAAACCATGAGCTGGTGCTCTGGGTCACAGCTTTCCTTGGTTTAACTTTCTTAGCAGAATCCTCACAGCCCTGTCTATGGTCAGCCTCAGAGGAGAGGCAAAGCTAGCTCAGGCCCATTCCCCCAATCGGACATCTGGGATTAGTAAATCCAGGCCTCCTCTTTCAGGCTATCCAGATTGGAATCCTTGCATGGTACCAACTAATGCTTTGACTTAAGACAAGCTACTCAACCATGCAAGCCTCAGTTTGCTCATCAAGGACAATGTGACAATATTGTGACCCATCTAGGCTGTTCCCCCAACCCACATACATCTATGCAGCCATCCACGGGCCCATGGAGTAATTCCCAGAGAGAATGTAGATGAATACCAGGTTGAGGGTGGGGTTATGGCAGGGCCCGCCCACTGCCCAGTCCCACAGGCTGCAGATGAAGGGAGTTGAGGCCTCAGGGAATGGAGAGGTGGCTTGAATTCTTGAAAGCCCTCCACAGCAGGGGGAGGCAGGGGGGAGCTAGCACACGTGCACCTGCACAGCAGATGGGCAGGAAGTGGCTGCTTCACTGCCTCACCACGAACCGGTCCTGTGTTTAGGCTGGAAGAAAGCAGATGGCAGGGACCCTGAGCCTGCTGATGGGGCTGCCTCAGTTACTCTTCTCTCATTGTTGGGACAAAATACCCAACACCCTAAATTAAAGAAGGAAAAGTTTATTTAGCTCACAGATTGTTGGAGGTTTTAGTCCTTACTCAGCTGGCTCCAAGGCATGGTAGCACGTGGCAGAGGGCGGCAGTTTGGATCAAGGAAAGCAGCAAAACAGCAAGAGCAGAAGGGAGGAACAACAGCAGCAGCAGCAGCGGCAGAGGCAAGCCTCTCTCCCTTCCTTACGTTGACTCAGCCCTCACTAAGGACAACATCTGGGAGTAGCACCACCCACAATCCCAGCATTGGGTCATGAATTAATCACAAGGGCTGTGCCCTTGCCCTCCTGCCCCATAAACCAACACACGCTCATACACGTGTGTGCACACACAAGCTCATACAGCCTCCTCGAGTAGGAGGATGGGCCAGGGATGATTGTGAACACACTGTCATGTGATTCCCTCCCGCTTCCTGCTCCTTGGCTGTTTCTTTCTTTCCTTTTGCTCTCACAACCCTTCCTCAGCTGATGCCTAGTGCAAGGAAAGCTGTGGAGCTAGATTCCCTGGGCTGGACTTCCAGCTGTGTCAATGGCATCAGGACCTTGAACAAATGAACCTCTTAACCCCTGAGCCCTTCCCTGTCTGCTAATTGAAGACAATAAAACTCTCCTGATGAAGTCACCAGGGTACCTGTGAGAGCTCATGGATCCGGTGGTGCCCAGCATGAGACCAGGTGGTCAGTACACACTGGGACCAGCTTTCTTCATCTCTTCCTGGGGTGGCCACACCCTACAGGATTAACAACAGCCCCAGCAAGGTGCACGCACGCTGACCCACTGTTGCCCACTGCTGTCACGCTGCACCCTTGACTTCACCTTGCTTAGCCTTGGCTTTGTATACGAAGACAACAGCACATGCCTAGAATGAGATAAAGTCATGAGAATGATGCAGAGGACCCTCCAAGAAGTGGTGGGGACAACCTGCATTCTTGACAAATTTTAGGGTAGAAGTTAGGAATCATCTCTGGGCAGATTCAGGGGACAAGATGGAATTACGGGCAGACTTCAGAGTCCAATTTGGCCCTCCTGTGGTGAGCCCCTGGCTGTCCAGGGGCTCTGTGTGCCAGATGCTGTCCTTTAGGTACCACATGACATCAAGGGTTACGTGTGGCCCCAGCAGCCCCTAGACCCTCCTGGAGACGCCATGCTTACATGGCCACTCCCACATGGCCACTTGGTAGATGATAACCAGCCATCTCGCTGCTAAGACGGACTCCTTCATCTGCCTACCCCATGCCCTGCTCCTCTGAGGGTGACAGAGCATCACTCCCCCTCTAACAGAGCCAGGGGCCCATTACCTTTGCATGCTCCACTGCAAGGCCTGGCTGCTGCCTTCCCAAATGCTCCCAGAAGCCTCTGTATTGGGAGCTGATCAGCTCCAGATCTCAGAGACCAGCTTACAGAAAGGGATTAAATAAAGACAATGCAAATATGATTTGTGGGAGTCCAGGAATGTCAGCACTCCCTTGCAGCTAAGACAAAGTTTTCTCCGGATGGCCAGTACTTATTGGATTTCAAACAGGTCCAAGGTGAGAGCATGAGGGGAAGTGAAGGAAAAAGCTGTGGCGAAGGCAGGAAGCTGCGCAGGACCTTGAGAAGTCAGAACAAAGACATTCTTTAGGCAGTAAATCTTGTCAATTCTGAGGGCTGTCCTATTCTGGCAGTTGACAGTTCATAAATTTATCACTCTGGAATAAGACACGAGAGCCCATGTTTTCATGGCCTCATGTCCTTGGCTGCCTGAGCTCTGGTGTTACCTTGTCTTTAGGGCACTGTGATCAGCAGCCTGACGCGCCCATGGCCCAGTCCCCAACAACTGCCACCCATGGCCATGGGCCCTTCCCTCTGCCAAGCTGCCACCCACTGGGGAACTGCAGATGCTGTCTTTGCTCCTAGCCAAGCATCCTCTATGGCATCAAGAGCACTCTTGGGAAGCACAGTTTTGTTACTCTTTCAAAGTACTATTTATTGAGTACCTGCTTTGCACCCAATAAGGTTCTAGGCTTTGCACCTTTGCGGGCACCAGTGGGAAGCCCAGTCTGTGTCATCCCATCCTTCCCTATTTCCTCTGCTGCCTCTCCCACCTCCACCCGCAAACTTCACACCTGTGATGAGTGCCCTCCTCCACCCCCTGGATGGCCTACTTCCTGCTTCCTGGTCTTTGGGGGCAGGAGCATCCTCACATTAATGAGGCCACCTGCTGCCACCCTCCCTTTCCAGCTGCCCTTCCCTGCCCTGCTTTTCCTACCCACTGCTATCAGTGACTGACACCACCAAGACTCTTTGTAATCTCTAGATATTTGCCCTGTGCCATCCTCAGTCCAGTACATGCTCTCCACAGGTGGAGCTGTTGCACCCCCCATCACTGATACATGAGGTCTCTAAGCCCTGAGAGAAGGCCATGTGGATTTTGGAGTTCTGGCTTGTTTATTGGTCTGTCCCCTTGAAACATGGTCTCTCTGGGCATGCCTGTGTTAGGGCTGTCCTTGTGCTGAGGACACTCCAGGGAGCAGGCTTCTCGGGACACCGTGGTGGGCGCTGTGCTGGGTGCTGCTCTTCCTCAGCTGCCTGACCAAATGATGGTGCTGCCTGTGTTTGCAGAGGTGGTCGGCGTGGGCTGTCTCCTGAATGGAGTGCGCTACGGCAACGGCGAGTCCTTCCAGCCTAGCTGCAGGTACAACTGCACGTGCATTGGCGGCGCGGTGGGGTGCACGCCTCTGTGCCTCCGTGCACGCCCCCCTCGTCTCTGGTGCCGCCAGCCCCGGCGTGTGAGAGTGCCAGGCCAGTGCTGTGAGCAGTGGGTGTGTGAAGACCACGCCTGGAGACCCGCACAGACCCTGCTGGGTGACACCACAGCCCTGGGTAGGTTCAGGCACGGAATCCAGGGCATTACCGAATGCTGGGAATGATGACCCCTGTGCACGACCTGGACCCTAAGGCCCAGCACCCAGTCTGCAGCTCGCAGATGGGCAGGTGTGGCAGTCACACCCCATGCCCATTGCCCATCTGTAAGGTGGACACTTACAGAACTCCTGCCTGTCACTCCCAGCATAAAGAAAGAAGCACTTTGTAAAGAACAAAGACAACCAGCACACTCTATTGTCATCTGTCACAGAGGCTGGTGGTGGGATGGAGGAGGCAGAGTGCAGGTGCCTCAAGAGGGAGGCATGATCAGCAGGAGCAACAGAGAGAGGGCAATGGCCTCATCCAGCTTTCCCCTGCTGTGGAGGACAGGTGGGCAACTGAGGCTCCAGCCAGGCAATCCTGTTTGAAGGAAAAAAAGGCAAAGACAGATTTGGTTGGTTTCTTTTTACTCCTTACTGAAGCTTAGCCCAGTGCAGGACACTTAGCAGGTACCCAATTAATGTTTGTCACTTGGGCAAGTGAATCGATGGATGAACAGATAGATGGATGGACTGATGGGCAGATGGATTAGTGGATGGATGGAATGAAAGACAAGCGGATGGATGGTTCTGCAGGTGGAGGATGGCTAATTGCATTGGTGATGGATGGATGGACAGAATGGATGGAAGGTGGATAGATGGATGATGTAATTGCTTGGCGCATAGCTAGTGAGGGTTAGAGCTAGGGCAGTGAGAGTAGAGATGGTGAGAAAGGGAAGCATGCAGGAGACACTGCCTGAGTAAATGCAGGCGTTGGTAGCCATCGCATGCACAGGATGAAATAGAAGCAGGAGTGGGGATGCCGCCTAGGGCATATGGCGCCCAAGGAGCAACAGCAAGAGGAGCCTGCAAGGTTGAGCTTCAGGTGCACACAGAGAAGCATTCAATGACACAAAGGTGGAGGACAGAGAAACAGGGAGAGAGCTCTGGGGTTACCCTCTTAGGGCTGCTGATGGCAGGGCAGGTCAGCCTAGGAATAATGTGGTGGCTGAGAAAGGGCCAGAGGTAGAGCCGAGGGCAGAGCTGTGCCTCCAGGACACCCAGGTGAAGAGAGATAAAGAGAAGACCGGGAGGGAGGTCAGAAGAAATACAGCAGCTGGCGCGGTGGAAGCCAGGGACAGGGATGCTGCTAGAGGAAAGGGCTGAGCAGGTGGGTGGGCATGAGGTAGTGAAATAACACAGAGTTGGGGAGTTTGATGTGTGCTGCTACATTTGCAAACCATCTCAAGTACACAAGATCCCTCAGGGACTGTGCAGAGCCAAGTGTCTCCCGCACTGGTCACATGATCCGAGACTCTGTGGCAGCAGTTGGATATTCCCTGAAGGACATTAAGAGTGTCCTAGCCTCCACTGTGTATACGTCGGTAGCACCCTCCCCCAGATGTGACATTCCCCAAGTTGTGACAACCCCAAATAGCTCCAGACATGGGCAAACATGCCTGGAACAACAGTGATGTGGTGGAGAAGCATTGCTGTGTGGATGGAAAGATGGAAAGAGGTGTCAGGGAAAGCAGATTCCTACAGGCCTAGGCTGGCAGGGCAGCTGCCCCTTCACAGCCCCCTCTGCAGGGCCGCACAAGGGTCACCGGGCGGTGGAGGGGAGCACAGGCTTTGTGCACATCGTGTGTGGCCCAGTGACCCTGTTCTGACCTCGCACACGCAGAGTACCAGTGCTGCAGCTTCAGAGGCGACCCAGACACCAAAGCCTTTCATCCTCCAGACAAATCCTTCTCCATTCCTGGGCGAGGGCTTCCAGATGCAGCAGCCCAGCTCAGCCCCGCCCCACCCCCCTGTCCTGGATGCCTCTGAGCTCTGCTGTCTGTGGAGCCTTTCCCTCCCACTACTCCTCCCTGCGTCCCTGCATCTGTGCACAGTGGGCCTCACGCTCCTGTGTGTTTCCTGCTGAGAACTAGACAGACTTCCCTGTCTGTCTCCCGAGCCCACTTAGCTCCTTTCTCCTATTTCTCTTCCCTTCCCTATTCACCCAGTTCCCCTCTCATCCCTTTCCTTCTCTACTCTGTATCCTTGCCCTCCTGTCTCTTTCCATCCTTTCCCTGTCTACTTGCCAATTTCTTTTTCTCTCCCATACCTTGTGCCTGTGGCCAGGTGGCGCTTCTCCTGTGTGTCTGTCCCCTCTTTCTGCAGACAGTCCTCTGGCTTACTGGCCCTCCCCTGCCTCCGTCTATCTCTAGCTCAGTCACATCAACTTCTCAGATAGCAACTGAATGGCCTTTTGTTTCAGATGCTGGGCACTGGGCATCCACAGAACTGCCTAACAGTAATCCTCCAGTTCATATGGTCTCAGGACTCACAGAGCGGCAGGGACACTGTCTTTTTGGATCACAGCCCTAGAGGGCCATGTGTGCCAGTCCCTTGGCAAAGAAAGGGCCCAAATCACAGAGGTGTGCATGAGTTCCCAGCCTCACACAGCTTGGAAGCAGCCATGCTGAGAATTGAACCCAGGGAGCCCGACACTGAAGCCTGCAGGTCCCTAATCCATCACTCCCTCAGCATCACCACAGTGAAGTGTGAGGGGCTAGAAGGTGGGCTCTCACCTTCGGTCTCCCCCACATCAACTGCACCCCTGCAGGGCCAGAGACACCGTCTCTCTAGCCTCCCATTTGAAGCCTCTGTCTTGGTAGAGAAGCCACCCAAGTCCAGAGCCCATGGCCCCACCAACCCTAGGCAGATGCTAGGCCTCCAACCAGGAAACAGACCCAGAACAATGCATCCAAGATCACACACCTTGGGGTGGAGGAGAGAAGGATTTGAGCTTGAACTTGGGTACACCTGTCTCTAAAGGCAATTTCCTTCCATGTGCTGTGCTTCATCTTTTGATCAGAAAAATATGAGGACCTTAGAAAGAGTCCCTCTGTCCCTAGATATCTGTATTGGTTAGAAGGCAATTTGCCTTCCGTGGGAAAGAACAGTGCAGTTCCTCTGTCTTTCTCTCTCTGTCTCTGGCCGCTGTCTCTTTCCTTCCAAGTTTAGGGAAGGCCCAGCCTCCTTCCTATGGTGATGGTTAGGGCCAGCGGCAGGTGGTGGCTGGAGATTCACCGGGACTGTCGTGTCTTTGCACAGCTGCCGTAAGTGACATGGAACCCTGGCACGGGAACTGCTTGCCCTACACCAGCCCCTGGAGCCCCTGCTCCACTAGCTGTGGCCTAGGCATCTCCACTCGGATCTCCAACGCCAACGCCCAGTGCTGGCCGGAGCAGGAAAGCCGCCTGTGCAACCTGCGGCCTTGTGACGTGGACATCCGCCCGCACATCAAGGTGGGTCCAAGGTCGACAGAGGCAGGTGCCTGCGACCTGACAGCCACACAAGCAGGCCTTGAGGCCCGCTCTGGAGCTTCTGTGGGGAGCCACATGTACAGCGGGGAAGTTAAGCCACCTGGGATTCTCTGTGTAGTCTGCTCATTGGCCTGGCAAGTTGTGGATTTCACTCAGTGAAAGGCTTTCTGTTCACCATCGTATTAGAATCAAGGCCTGCCTTTGTCTAGTGATTCTCAGGAGCCTTCGCTGACGTATGCCCTCCAATCAAGCCAGTGCACACCCTGTGGCCCCAGCACTTAGGACAGCTACACGGGGCATCCTCAGGAGCAGGATGCTGCGTTTCCGACAGGTGGAGTCAGGGGCCCTCTGCCGCTATAGGCGCACGGCTGGCTGACAGCGCCCTCTGCCACTGTCAGGCTTCGAAGCCCACTGTCACAATGTCTGTCTCATCTCCAAAGTCTCTTCCAGCTCTAAGCATCTCAGATAACAAAAACAAACCATTAGGGACACACAAGACCCCAGAGGCTGTGTCCCGCTGCTCCGTCAGATGAGGATCTTGCTCCCTTCACTCGCTGCCCCTCACTAGTGCCTTAGCCAGCAGTGACGTCAAAGACGGCAAAATGACGCAAAGCTCAATTCTGGTTCCATTTTTGGAGTCCAGGTGGCTTTCTGGGAGTGCTGAAGGGTGGGTTTCCTGGTAGACCAGACAGCCCAGCTTCCTGCTCTCTTTTTTAAATATCCAGCCTCGGGTCATCTCTTGTGGGGCCCCTCGACGCATCCGTCCTGTGTTCCCTTGGTGCCTCCTCTGCTTTCATTCCCATCCCTCACTGCGCTGACCTGCGCATGCGCAGTGCTTCACTCCTTGCACACCGCACGCTCCATAGTCTGCGCTGGGAGCATGCGAGGGACGGCAGCCGCTGCTTGGGAAACGCGGCTCCCAAAGTTGTTTGCGTGATTACGTGTCCCAGATATACAGCTTCATGCCTGGATGGCTTTACCCCGTCTCTGCCGCTTCTGGTTCATAATAACCTCCAGGCATTGCTATTTTCATGCACTTAGTAAGGGCCTACTATGAGCTAGGCATGGTATCACAAGCGTGATCAAAGTGTATGGTACATGTTTAAATTTTTAAAATTATTGCAGTGAAAACCTTGAAAAAAAATTACCAGAGCCCCTCTCAAAATACTTCCCCAGCTTCAACTCACTTATCCCATGATTCTTGCCACTTTCTGAAGCAGTTCTGGAAGTTCTATTCCACAAATATCTTTATGAAGTATGATTTAAAGGTACGCAGTGGGTGCTGCTACCAAGCACCACCCAGCGGAAAGGCGGGCGTGCAAACACATCGCGCGGTATCCGCATCATTTCGTCCCCTGGATCTAGCACTGTGCAGCTTCTAGCTCTTCTTCAATGTCAAAGCGACCCGCAAGGGGAAATGTTTTGACTCAATTCGGAACTTCAAGATAGGCACAGCAGGACAACCAAAGGAACTTAGCACAGAGGACTTCCAGAACTGCTTTAGAAATAGGGAGAATGAGGGATAAGCGTGCTCTGGGCTGGGGGAGTGCTTTCATAAAAGCTAGCAGCAATGTTTCTTTCACTATATAGTTTTTTGAATATTGAACCAGTCATCATTTTATTCAATCACATCTCATATGCTACAGAGATGCAAGAAGAGCCCCAGGTGGCCCACATCCCCATGACGAGTCACCCTTCAGTGATGTCAGTGCCGTTGAATAGGCTGCAGGGTCCGTGTGGGAGATAAGCTGGGAGCGGCAGAGGAGGCGAGCTGGAGTGAGGCCTGTCCTGACCTCACAGTCCCCATGCCAGCCTTGCCACTGGCTTGCTGGGGAGGGAGCTCGGTGTCCTGAAAGAGCTGCTAAAGTTCCCCATGTTGGTAAAACTGGGACAAATGGGCCCAGGCAAGGCAAGCATTCAGGTGATAAGGGAGATAGTAAGTATGAGATCCAGCCTCAGAGAAATGATTATTCCCTGATCCTATTTTACTCCCGTCTAATAGGACTGGGTCTTGCTGGTGTTTGTTATTGTTCTTCCTTGATCAAAGATGCTATAAATCTAAGTGTAAGACAAAGTTCCCAGGGAGTGGGAAGGCTGGGGAGAAGACGATGGCCGCTTCCCTGGACATCCTAACCGAGGGCTCCTTTCATTTCCTGCAGGAAGGCAAGAAGTGTCTGGCTGTGTTCCAGCCACAAGAGCCCATGAACTTCACTCTGGCGGGCTGTGTCAGTGCCCGCTCCTACCGACCCAAGTACTGTGGCATCTGCACGGACAACAGGTGCTGCATCCCCTACAAGTCCAAGACCATCAGTGTCTCCTTCCAGTGTCCCGAGGGGCCTGGCTTCTCCCGCAAGGTGCTGTGGATCAACGCTTGCTTCTGCAACCTGACCTGTAGGAATCCGAATGATATCTTTGCTGACTTGGAGCCCTATCCTGACATCTCAGAAATCGCCAACTA
Source organism: Octomys mimax (assembly GCA_002564305.1). Taxonomy (NCBI): domain Eukaryota; kingdom Metazoa; phylum Chordata; class Mammalia; order Rodentia; family Octodontidae; genus Octomys; species Octomys mimax. The sequence continues at coordinate 11,351 of NDGM010856870.1, forward strand.
GCCAGGCACAGGATGTGAGATCTGGGACCTGGGTGAATGCTTGTCAGGCAGCCAGCACTCTGAGGCCAATAATGTCACACAGTTGAGCCTTCCTTTGTTAGCTCTTACTCATTTTTAGACACTCCAGTCAGGACCTTCAGCCTCCTTTTCTGTCTTCTACCACCTAGATGACCCGTGATTGTGCTGCTTGGGCCCAAACAATGGGTCCCCTCTTGGGCAGTATTGTGTATCACACCAAAGAAAACGCCTGCTTCTAGCTGTTGTAGACAAGAGTCCGTGTTGCTTCAGCCTGGCTTACCCAGGACCCAAGGAGTGGAACCAGCTAGATACCCAGGATCATAGACTGTCTTTAGAGGCCAACTCAGCGGAGCCCTTAGATCCATGTGGAAGGACTGATGGGACTGGGGACAACGGAAACTATTATTTGGACCCTGTTCCATAGTACTTGGATGGCCATTCCTGTCCAGAGCCCATCAGAAGCAGCTCTGGTTCTGAAGATTTGTGCACTACCACATCACCAAATATCTGTCAAGTGAGGTGAAGAGTTGTTTAGTTTTGGTGCTTAATGAAAAGTTGTATTTGTCAACGTAGACATTGCTGAGTTTCAGTTTGCTCTTCACTCCTCCCCTAAGGAAGGTTTAAATTGGGTTCATCTCCATCAGAAATGCAACTTGAGAAACTTCACTTTTGTCCATGAGGAAAGTCCCCAGTCAGCACTCCAGGGTCACAGCAAGAACAGCCAGTTTCAGGAGCAAAATCTTGGCTGCTGACTGGCATTTCTTTGGGAGTTGGCCCGGATCTTCTTTGCATGCTGACCTTCTCTGTGCCCAGGGCACTTGGAAGTTAGCAGAGCCCTGCGATAGTCCTTTGTGCCTAAGATTGGTGTCCTGGAAGATTCCTCTACTCCTGGGATTCTTAGTAGAGTCCTATGAGGTCCAAACCAGACCTAGCAAGTCAGGTATGGGTCAAACCAAGAGTTGGGCCCACGTTTCATTAGCCTGAGGTGGCCTCTAGGGAGGGAAGTTGTAGGACCATGAGCTCCCTAGGTCATGGTCACATCTTTTTATTATGTAGTAAGCTACTTTGTAGACCTTGGGTCTGTGGGTCAAAGCAAATCAGTTTTCTTGTCTGAAGCAGAAGCTGGCCAGTTGCTTAGATATGGCAATACGTTTGATAGGGATTAAAAGCCAGAAAGAATTGAGGCTAAAAGAAAGAAAAAGTTGTTACAAATGCAGATGCAACTCTTATTTATTTCCTTACTAGAATATATTACTGTCATATCCTTTGGGTCAGTGTCTTCTGCATGCTAGACATGGTTCTCCATGCTTTCTAGATACTTGCTTATCAAATCTTGATAATGTTGAGACGTCTCATGATCATTTCTATTCTTATCAATGTGAAATGGAAGCTCAGAAAAGCAAGGGAAACTTGACCAGAGTCACCCACTTGGTAAATAAGGGGACTGGAATTCTCGTCCAGGTTATGCTGACCTCATAATCCACACCCTCCCTGCTTCTAGAGCTCTCAAATGCGCTAGAATAGACAAATTGTGAAATAAGCAATTTCATGCTCTCAGTTTTTTGCTTTTACTATTGTCTTTAGATTTTTTTTTCCCCAAAGAAATGTCTGGTTCTTTGATGATTTAGGCCCTTAAAGGTCCCCCAAAAGTAGGCTAGACAAAGCATCTATGCATTACTTAAGATTATCCTCCTCTAATAAGAACCAGCTTACATCGTGTATTTCTAAGTGATTCTGTTCCGCGCTCCTGCATACTGGGCTGAAAAGCGGGTACTCAGGAAGGAATTACTCACAGCATACACACAATTTCTTCCACAAGAAAAGGATCTGGAATTTTCCCTCCTTACTGTGACCTCCCAAAGGCCTGGCACACGCAAGGCCTATAGTGGTGCTCAGTCTGTATTTGATGAACAGAACAAGTTGTATATGTGTTTCTACTTTTATTTAGAAGGGCTCTTCTCGCAGTATGTCAAAATCTAATTTTATCAGTGAAAATCTTACACTAAGTGCCACAGGAGCAACATTTTAAATGTATATTCTTGTATGTATAAAAAATGCTCATGTAAAGGAAACTTACCCCATCAGTCACCTCTGCTATGAGTCATGTTGGGTTTTCTTGGAATAGAAATATCTACCCCCTATAAGGCTAGATAACAATACTGTATGTGAGATGCAAGAGAAATCCAAGAGCCAGGTCCCAACTAAGTTTGTGCCTCAGTTGGCAAATTGAGTGTGGCCTCCATGATTCTAGGACTGGTAATGTCACTCACTTACTGTTGGTTTTGAGAAATGGACCTGGCCCATGCAGGTCCAAAGAGAACATCTTTGATTGATGTTTAAGTCCTGTGGGAGGATACTTACACCCTTCAGCAAATAAGCCCTTTCTAATAGAAGCATGCTGCAGTGATGTGTGCCCCTGTACAAGAAACAATAAGAATAATCACTCTTGAACTTGTTTCCATGTATTAAGTCTTTCGCTGGTGCCAACCACCATGCTGTTTTACGTTTTTTTATCCTTTATCACAGCAATATTGGTACACCTCTTTTGTACTTGATACATGGAAACTCTGAGGTTCAAAGGGGCTGAGAATTCGGGGCTCAAACTCAAGCTTAATTTGTTCTGATTGGGTTGGACCCAGGTAGAGCCTGGATGACTCCTCTGAGACTGCCCCTTACACGGTTTCAAAATGACCAAGGAGATCCCTTTTATGGACCCTTTAATGGATCAGATTGGGACGCTGGTGAGATGAAGGCAAGACTCACTATGGATTACTTAACCTTCAGGGGAAAAAAAGCTCATGTTCACATCTTCATGAATTTCCTTGGTGGCTTAGCTGGGAAAGTCGGAGTCTCAAATTTACCAAACGACTGAGTCCTGCTAACCCCTATGGCAAAGGTCTGGGAGCCTTGGAATGCACCAGGCCTGCTGCTAGGTGCTTTAGTCCCATACCTCATTTCTTCTTCCCAGTGAACCCGGAGCTATGGCGTTACATTGCCTTTGATATGTGATAGCTGCATCTCATAGGGTTAAATAATTTGCTTAAAGTCTTACCAGCCAGAGAACGGCAGACCAGGGTGGCAAGCCCATCTGACACCTGAGCCATCTCTCCTGGGACTAATCTAGTTATCCTGCCCCCTGAATCCCAGGAAGACCTTACAGGGAATGTTTCAATGGCAATAGCTGCAATTTCAGTTTTGAAGCTGATTCAGAGAGTGATTAAAGAAAGTAGCTTCACATGGTGTGATTGTCCCTACGCTCACTGATATGATCCTATGCATGCTAAGGATTATGGGGAAGTAGTACATCCTGGTGACTTATATCAAATGACATCACTGCTTTTTAAGGACTTGTGATGCACAGTAACAATGATGATAGCCCAGCGTAGGTGGGAATCACGAATAGCCATATGCTTAACTAGGTACCGTCACACCTATACGTGTGTATGTATATGTATGTATATATCTATTTTCAAAATGTGATTTAATATTTAAATATTCCCACTTCTACTGCCATTTTTGTAAGGGACCGAATGATCCATATGAAGAAATGCCTTGGAGTTTCCCATGAGAGGGAAAATAGCTCTCGGGCAATCTGTCATGTTTGATAATATTCCTCATTTTTCTCACACTTTGTGTAGCATAGAACATATTGTTCAACGTGAAGGATTTTTATTGCTCACATTCTTTGTTTACAGCTTTTCTCTCCAAAGCAATAAATCATCAGCAGTGTAAATAAGTGGATTAAGTGGATGTTCTTGTGGATTCGGTTGCTGTGAGGCCATGATGGGATGCTGAACACACTCAATCAGTGCTTTCAGGCTGGGAAATGGATTTCAGATATTTTATACAGATAAAAAAATAGTTTAATAGTTTGGGCTGTGGGGAGAGAGCTTGGCAATCTAAGTGCCTGCCTGGCAAGCACAAGGACCCAGGTTCGATCCCAGAACCACATGCTTTGCCATGCCCAGAAGCCTCGGTGCACCATGCGGGCCACTAAGACTGGGCATGGTGGCACATGCCTGTAATCCCAGTGCTGGGGAGGCTGAGACAGGAGGATCGCTGAGAGTCTGAGCTGTGGCATGAGGCCCTGTACCAAATAAATAAATAAATAAATAAATAAATAAATATTTTAATGGCTCGGAAATGAATTGAGGGATATAAATTGTGGATTAGGGGCCACCACAGCTGTTAGCCCACTCAAGGACACTTCCTCAGCACAAGAGGCGATGTTTACCACTCACTTAGCTGTTCACTCGCTCAGTGCTCTTCTTTTTTTTTTTTTTTTTTTTTTTTCAGTGCTCTTCTAATCTAGTGCATCTTGGGGTCAGGGACCATGATGCACAGCACAGGTCCTGGGGCTGAGGAAGCAGGCGTGGGTGTACGACAGGCTCTCTCCCCTGTTGCCTGAGGAGTGCAGGAGCACAAGGAAGTGGGAGGGGACAGCACTATGCCAGGAGAGAGGCCTGACAGAGGGCTCTAGCACATTCGATTGTGCTTTATCACTAAGTCCTCACAGCCTCCATATCCTTAACATGAAAGACACAAATTCTTCTTACCTACCTTTGGCAGGATGTACATTGCATAGAAAAATTTTAAAATGCAGCTTAAAACAAGAAAACCTTGAGGGCTGGGGAGATGGCTCAGTGGAATAAGCACTTCCCTGGCAAGCGCAAGGGCCTGAGT
>NDGM010857013.1:0-17889 GCA_002564305.1 Octomys mimax
TTCTTTCTTTCTTTCTTTCTTTCTTTCTTTCTTTCTTTCTTTCTTTCTTTCTTTTCTTTCTTCATACTAGAGATTGAACCCAGGGTCTTTATACTGAGCTGTATCTCTAACTATTATTTTACTTTTTTTTTTTTGAGATAGGGTCTTGCTAAGTTGCCCAGGCTGGGCTGGCCTCAGCCTCCCACAGGGCTCGGATGACCAGCATGTGCTATGACACCTGGCCTTCAGTCACTAATTAGAATCGAGGAAGCAGATAAGTTGTTACCAGGGTTGTGTGGTGCTGAATCAGCCACTTTGGTTATCACCCTATCAGCCTGTGGATCTGAAGGCCAAAGCCAAGAGGAGGGCAGCTGTGGCCCCTTCAGCCTGAGCCTCCAACTTGCATAATTTCTGCCCTCTGGGAGTCAGGCCCTGATGGCCAGTGGGGTGGACAGATGGACAGACAGGTGGATGGCGATGCCCAGGGCCTCCCTCTTGCCCATGCCAGGAAGGGCTGCCACTGAACTGCAGGGTGATGCTTGGACTTCTTGGGCTTCTCTGGTAAAGCACAGTGTGCCTTCTGCTGTGGACATGTGACTATTCCTACATCACAAGCATGCTGTACAGGTGTCCATTCCTGTCCTCGGTGGGAGCCCCATTTCCTGGTCTGAGTCCTGAGGTACATCCTGGTATTCACAAATAGACAATCCCTGTAGGCAGGCTTGAGGCCTTAGTGACACTGAAGTGGTCTTTAAAAAAAAAAAATTGTTAATTTCAGTTCTTTTTGAGACAGTCTCACTGTGTAACCCCAGATGGCCGAGAGTTCACAGTCCTTCTCCTTAGCCTCCAGAGTGCTAGGACTCAGAAAGTCAAGTTTGTCTGTGTCTGGCAGCAGCAGGCAGCTGTTTTGTGGAAAGTGCTGGGTCTGCCTGGGCTGCTGGGTTTTGTAGGACATGATGGCTCCATGGGGGGTGGGTGGCTGTGGCTCACTCTTTGGAGTGACTGATGTGGCATGCGCTAGAAGAGGGGACACCCAGTTTCCAAGTCCCACAGTGCTCTGCTGTCCCTGTCCCTGCAGGAGCCACAGCCATGGCCACCAAGGAGAAGCTGCTGTGCCTGAAGGACTTCCACAAGGACATCCTGAAGCCGTCGCCAGGCAAGAGCCCAGGCACACGGCCTGAGGACGAGGCGGAGGGCAAGCCACCCCAGCGTGAGAAGTGGGCCAGCAAGATCGACTTTGTGCTGTCTGTGGCAGGTGGCTTCGTGGGCTTGGGCAATGTCTGGCGTTTCCCGTACCTCTGCTACAAAAATGGTGGAGGTGAGCAGGGCCCTGTTTCCCTCCCCACAGCCCACTGCACCTCCTGACTTGGAGGATTTTCTGATGTCACCAAACACCCTGCACATAGCTGGCTTCTTTGTACCCCATAAATGGGATGCCAGCATCAGTTGTTGTAATGCAGAGGCATCAAGGCAGAAGATGCACAGTGAGACACATTAGCTTGTAGGTCTTCATCTGCTGAGATGTGGAGGTCTTGAGCTTTTTGTGCTTTGCCTGAGAGGGCTCTGGGCAGTGCCCTTCCAGGCTGCAGAAGTAGTGGGGCCTGACCACTACAACCCAATCTCTTAATCTCTGGGGGTCCCAGCCCCAGGGGGCTGCCCTGGGAGGGCTTTAGGAGCCCCCTGTGAGGGGCAGAGCACACACCCCAGGCCCAGTGCCCATGGTTTTCCAGGGTTTCCAGACCCCCTGAGCCTATTAGTAAGTGCCAATAGGGTGCCTACGGAGGGCTCACCATGCTGGGCAGTGGCCTCTGAGATGGTGTTGCTGGAGGAGGTGGCAGGGGGCATAGCCACAACTTCAAGGCTCTGCAGGTGACCAGGGACCTGGCAGGTCAGAAGTGGGGTCCCCAGGAGGAAGTGACAATAGGGCCACAGCACTTCTCACCCCTCACCTTGTTCCACATGTCCTCAGGTGCGTTCCTCATCCCCTACTTCATCTTCCTGTTCGGGAGTGGCCTGCCCGTCTTCTTCTTGGAGGTCATCATCGGCCAGTACACCTCTGAGGGTGGCATCACCTGCTGGGAGAAGATCTGCCCTCTCTTCTCTGGTGAGCTCATACTCAGGGATGGTTGAGGCCAAGGCGCCTGCTGTGGCGCTGCATAGGGCAGGGTCATGGAGGATGGGGCAGGGTGTGTCGTGCCTGGCTCAGGGCAGTGCCTCCCCCTGGGACCTTGGGCCAGGTGGCTTCTGCCTGGGGTCAAATCCCATGTCTTGCCCTCCATAGTCAGGTAGCCTTGGAAATGTCACTCTGTATCTCAGTTTCCTCACTTATTAAGCACAGTGCTGCACTTGTTAGGGCTGCTGTGCACACAAAATGGCATGACTGTGTCTAAGTGTGTACTTAGTACCACAGTCGTGGTTGTGCAGAGTCCCGTGCTTGGCTCTAAATATGCACTCAGATAATTACTGTTTGAATTTAATTGGGAAGAATGGGATATGAGAGAGTCCCTTATGCATGCATCCATCCACTCACCCACCCACCCATCCATCATCCATTCCTTTCACTGCAGTAAATTATGCTGCCTACCCATCTTCCACTCACCTTCTTATCTACTTGCTTATCTACCATTCATCCACCACCTAGTTCCTAACCAAGCACACACACCCTCCAGCAACAAAGTGCATATCCACCCAGCACACATCCATTTGTCTGTTCACCTATCTGCCCACCCATCTAGACATCCGCACATGTCTACCCATCTGCCTGCCCATCTGTTTACCTGTCTACCATTCTCTTCACCCACCAACCCACCCATTCATTCTCCCACCCACTCATGTTTTTCATATGTTCATCCACCAGCCACCTGTGATATTTGTTCCTTAGTTTACCAATCCCTCTATCACCTGTTCACTCATCCCTTCACCTGTCCTCCCCTCTGTTGTGTATTTATCCATCAGCCTATCATATGTGTCCATCTGAGTCCTTCCAGCTGCATGCTGGCTGACCACCCATCCCATTCTCTGACTGTCCTTCATGTGTCCCTGCACCCAGTCTTCCATTTGTCCCACAGACACCTGTTGGCTACTGCCAAAGGCCCCTCTGGCCCAGGCCAGGAGTATCATCCTGCCCCAGCTGACATGTGCTTATCTGGCCTACAGGCATTGGCTATGCGTCCATTGTGATTGTGTCGCTGCTGAACGTGTACTACATCGTCATCCTGGCCTGGGCCACCTACTACCTGTTCCAGTCCTTCCAGCGGGAGCTGCCCTGGGCTCACTGCAACCAAAGTTGGAACACGCCAAAGTGCCTGGAGGACACACTTCGTAGGAACAAGAGCCTGTGGGTCACAACGAGCCCCACTAACTTCACGTCCCCCGTCATCGAGTTCTGGGAGTAAGCTGGGTTGGCGGGGGGCAGGTGGGGCTCCAATCTGAGGCTGAGTCCAGCTCTGCCCTGTCTTACTGTTTGGCCTTGTGCAGGCTTTAGTTTCCTCAGTGGTTCCCCCAAGGAGAGTGAATTGTTGCTGTACCCTGAGTCCCTGTGATGATTGCTGTCCCCCACACAGGGACGTGTACTTAGGTTGTCTGAAAAACGATCTTATGATCTTAATGTATTGTAGAAAATGCATTTTTTGTTATTACACAGAGAACAACACATGTGGGGGGGGGGTGGGTAAAGGAGTCACTCCAGGGAAAAGGTGAGAAGGTAGATTTGTAGTATCTGTGAGCTTTCTTTATTTTTTATTTTTTTGTGCTGAGAATTGAACTCAAGACCTCATACTTGTCAGGCAGGCACTGTGCCACTGAGCTATGCTCCCAGCCCAGGTTTTTTTTATTTTGAGAAAGGGTCACACTAAGTTGGCCAGGCTGAGCCTGAACACAATATCCTCCTGTCTCAACCTCCAAGTGTTGGGATTGTAGCTACCATGCCCAGCTACCATGCCTAGCTTGTGTCTTGTCAGCTCTTACTGTGCAGCGGTCAGCTCCAAGCTTGCTAACTGTAGACTGGTGCTAGTTAGCTCTTGATTCTGCTTGTGGGTGGTATGAGCCTGGGGCTCCTGCAGGAGCCTGCAGGCAGCTGTGGGCCCTTGGGTTAGCTCTTCCATGATGGGTGCTGATGTCTGGGTGCCAGGAGTGATGACTTGAGGTCTCAAACTCTAGTCTGGCCTGTTACAGCCAGCTTGGGAGCAACTGGTAAGTGAGCCCAGGGCAAGAGCTGTTTTAATCTGTGCTGGCCCTGGGAGTGTATCTTCAGGACAACCCTAGTCCCTTCATGGGAGAGTTGAGCACTGCAGCACCTGCCATGGACTACAGCATAGCCGACAGCTGTGCAGGTCCACAGCAGGTGGACATGAGTGCATGGTGGTGGTGTGAGTGTGGGCTGGGCAGGCACAGGTGCACAGAAGGTATGTGGCTGAGGTCAGGGATACCTAGGGTGCTGAGGGGTGGGACAGGAGAGCCCACTTGTACCTGTTGGACCTGGACATCATGTTACAGCCAGGGTTCCACCCTAGCCTGCCTGAGTGTCCCTGCTACATGGTTGACTGGGGACCCCTCCAATGGACCTTCAGGCTTTGCACTCCCAACTTAGCCTCATTCTCTGTTCTGGTGCCTAGTCCTTCTGCTGTTTCCCTCAGAGCCCTCGCATGGCTATTCCCTTATTGTGACTTTACCCTGTCCAGAGGAGCAGGGAGAGAGCTTTCATGGAGTAAATGCCCACACAGTGCCCTTTTTTCTTTTTGGTTGCATGTCTGCACTCAGCTGGCTATGCAGCCTTGAGCACCAAGTCACTCCCCCTCTCTAGCCTCCCTTCCCCATCTGCAAATGGAGGGACTACATAGGAGCTATTCTTTGAGGGATGAGTAAGTGCTCACCAAGCAAAAAGAAAAGAGATGGTCATGAGAAGCCTTGCCTCGTGACCACACCCAGCAACCCGAGTCCCAGCCCACAGAGTCCTAAAATGGAGATGCATAGAGCCCATTGCTGGCTCCACATGTGGCTGAGCCAGTCCCCTCCTATGAGGAAGAAGAGGTCATTTCAGCAAAGGCATGGGTGAGAACAGCAGGAGTATAGGTCAGAGATGGGGACTGGGGCCAGGATGAGGAGCCATGACAGGCTGGGGAGGCTGGGTGTTATCTTGGACTGACAGAAAAGGGGAGGCATGAGATTGAGTCTGCTGTATGTGCTCCCCAGGGAAACTGGGCAGGTGGCCAGGCTAGTGACTGAGTGTTTGCAGTATACACACAGGGCCCCCAGCCCTCAGGAGCTCTGCCCCACCCCCCCCAATGACCAGTCCTCCTTGCAAACAGTATTCAAGGGGTAACGACACCATGGGGTCTCCACACCAGGCCTGGCACAAGGAGGTTCCTGGTTGCTCTGTCCTGCCAGTGCGGCTATCTTGTCTCCCAGCCAGGCCACTCAGGGTTTGAGAGTCCAAGGGTCTGAGGTGGGGGAGCTGAGACCCTGGGCTCCAGGCAGAGCAGGCAGGGACTTCCACCCTGGACACAGCCACATCTAGCTGGTGATTCAGCTACCCTCCACATCCTTCCTTCCCTGGCTGGAGCCCTATGTGGATGTGGGGCATCACCTGCCTTGGCTCACCCACTTGACCCATCTTTCCCTGTGGCCAGGTCCACAGCTCAGGACCTGTCACATGGGTCTGATCATCTGTCTGCTGGGGGCCTCGCCTCATGACCACACCCTGCAACCCAAGTCCCAGCCCAGCAGAGCCCTAAAATGGAGATGTGTGGACCCTATTGCGGCTGAGCCAGGCCCCTCCTACCTGCCCAGCCTGCTCCCCTGGTCCTTGCTCCCCAGGTGCATGCCACCTGCTGCCCCTGGGCCTCCTCCAGCCTCTGCATGCATCCTCTGGAGGAGGCGGAGGAGAGGCTCGTGCCAGGCAGACGACAGCCTTTCATGATGTTGCCACGGTCACGGGGCCCGCGGCCAAGGCCGGTTGGCCTGCGGTCAAGAGGAAGGCATCGGCTGCACTCCATGCTTCTCCTCTCGAGTGTGGCTGGCGGCGGCCGACTGGGGCAAATGTCCAGCTCGCAGCTTGGGCCCAGCCCAGCCGAGTCACAGTGATTGTTGCTGAGGAGGGCAGTGCCTGCAGGGAGACAAGAACAGAATGAATCCAGGTGGGCTCTGGTGATGTCAGGTGGCTTCCTGAGGCCAGTCTAGCCTCAGTTTCTCCAAATAGCAGTTGTGCTTCATTCTCTCAGCTGGTGTTGGGTGGACACCTGTGTGCCAGGTGGGCACTACTTGATGTCCACACTGCAGGCTCTGGCCTGGGACCCCAGGCAGGTCAAAGTAAAGGCCAGGAAGGGGCAGGGGTGAGGACCTTATCTAACATAGGTGACCAGGGACAGGTGGCTGAGGCAGGATGTACCTGGCCAGGAGGAGGCCCAGGTCAGTGTGAGACAAGGTAGGGATGGGGCAGAAGTGCCTCCAGTTCACCCATGTAGGACCCCACCCTGGGGTGTTTGTGTGGTAAGACGGCTCAGGGCCACTGGCTGTAGGAAGCAGGATTCACAGGAAACTGTGGAACAGAGGGTTCCCTGTGGCCCAGACGCAGGAAGGCAGCGCAGAGGCTGCCCACATTATTCTAGGCACCAGAGCCAGGAGAGTCAGGAGGCATGTGAGTCACTTCTGCAAGGCATCACCTTGAGCAAATGTTGCAACATGCTGAGTGCAGGATGGGAGAGGCCATGGTCTCAGCTTCTACCCCAGGGACTTGGAAACTTGGGGTCTGACATGAAGAGACTCATGGGGACATCAGATGGGGTTTGGGCTGCCCGGGATGGCATTAGAAATGGTGGTGCTCAGTGAAAAGCATCCATTCCGTTTCTAGGGCGTTTGAGTGGACTTGGGCACAGCTTTTTCTGTGTCTAAATTAATACGTTTTAAAAAATTCATTGTTAGGTGGGGGCCCTGCCTCACAGGGCAGAAATGCCTTGCTCCCCTGGGTCCTACTGAGAGTCATCATGTTTTGTCCAGAGCCCTCTTCCATTCAGGCCTTCTGCCTGGACCTTGGCCTTGGGAGGGTAGATGCTGTCTTGCCACGTGTGTGGCCACGACTGGAGGACGTAGAATTATTGGTCAGAGCGAACTGCCTTCAGTGTCCCTGGATGGTGCCTTGAGATCCCACTAAGTATGGCCAGCAGCATAGAAAAACTGGCCTGTGTTGTTTGATACGGGTGACGTGGGCAGCTGCCCAGCGCGAGCTCACAGCAGCCCGGGCACCACTACTCTGCCCAGTGTAGGGGAGCAGGCATAAGGGGCAGTGGCAAGAGCCAGCTGCAGGTGCAGGACCAGTGGGACTTGACTTGGGTGCAGTAGGGACTGAGCTGCCCTGGCCTGGAGAGACGTTTGCTCTGGTAACCCAGCACCTTCCCTGTACTTGTCCAGGGACAGCCTGACCAGTGTCACTGGGAGAAGGACTGTGGCAGCCAAGGTCAGATAGGTCCCCACAGTGCCACCCAAGGCTGTGGAGGCAGAGTGTGGAGTGGAGTGGAACATGTGCTTTTCTTCCTGCTGGCAGCTCTATCCTCACACCTGGCATTGCGCCTCCTGGAGGTGGCCCTCTCCTGAGCCCCATTGCCCCATGTTTCAGAGGACAGAGGAAGCCCTTTTACACCAGGGCTGAGCTTCTTTAAAATCAGACTTCAACATCCAAGATAACAGAGCACTGGCTTTGGAGGCAGGCCTCATTTTCCCCACCTCTACAGTGTACGTCTGGTGAGAGACCCAGCCCTACGGGGGCTCTTGTCCCATGTGCATGGGGGGCAGTGTTGGTGCTGAGAGCAGCAGAGCTACAGAGGTGGAACAGGAGCTAAGTCTCTAGGCCTTGTGTAAACTTCTGGAGGATAAGAGGTCAAATGTAAGCCAGTTTTGGCGTGAGGACGTCCTCAGGACAGAACCCTAACAGTGATTGCAAGGGTTTCCTGTTAGCATCCCAGGCAGGGATGAGTTCCCACTTAGGAAAGAGAAAACTGAGGCAGAGTTGCTATGTTCTGTTGAGGCTGCAGCCTTCAAGTAGGGAGCCACCCAGGAGCTGGCAGCTGGGCTCAGGCAGGCACAGCAGGCACCATCTGTGGGTGGCAGGTCGAGTAATCTCAGCCAGCAGCATCCCGCGGGCAACACCATGAGCTTTGCCATGTGTTCCTCAGTGGGACCGATGGCTTCCCTGTGCCTTCACCCTTTAAAACTTTTATCCTGCTCCTGGGGTCTCCAGGACCACAAGAGAGATACAGTGTACTGGGGCTGCTCTGGGCCTCTCACTTTTGGTTCCTATAGTGCTGGGGATTGAACCTGAGGTCACCAGCAGGCCCTGCCCTGGAGCTCTGAGTGCCATGCTGGTCACAGGGGAGGGTGACTGTGTTAGCTGCACCCAGTCCCTGGATTTAGGGCCTGGTCTGGGTTTCTCCTCTCGACTTTTCGGGACACCACAGCATACTCCACCTTTTCGAGGACTACAGTTTAGGGGAGACCTGGGTGACCCATGGGGGACACCATGAAAAGGGGTGAGACAAGAGCCAGATGGAGAACCCAAGGTTGTGAGCAAACAGGAACTGAGGGGACCCAGCCTTCCCACATTGGACACTGAAGAAGGCTGAAGGCTGTCCTAGGCCGGAGGAAGAGCTAAATCCCTGTTTACAATGAAGAAACTGTGAAGCTCAGGGTTTCGTGACCTGTCTGAGGCTGGCCTAGGCTGAACCCAGTTCATCCCATCCTGTATATAAATGCACACTTTTGCTTTTCTCCTTTCTCCTTTGGGTGCTGACAGTGGCACCGAGGGCCATCTTGTACCAGAGAAGTGTTCACCACTGAGCCACATGCCCAGCCAGGCCCGCAAGAGGAAGCCTGGACAGGACAGAAAGATTCCTGGGGTGGTGCTGCCCACTGACCTGGCTCTGTGCTTCTTCCCAGGCGCAATGTGCTGAGCCTGTCCCCTGGGATCGACCACCCTGGCGCACTCAAGTGGGACCTGGCACTCTGCCTGCTGCTTGTCTGGCTGGTGTGCTTCTTCTGCATCTGGAAGGGTGTGCGCTCCACAGGGAAGGTAAGTGGCCCCCACTTCCCCAAATGCCATGGAGCAGAGCCTTGGTGAGGTCCCTACCCTCTTGGGCCACCCACATCCTCTGTGGCTGCTTCATGTTGCTTGTGGTTTAATAGGTGGTTCATGACATTCCTGGCTACCAAAGTGGCCTGTGAGGCTCCATGTCCAGCAGGGTGGCATGAGCTGTGTGAGTGGGCCACAGGTGCTCTTAGCCCTGAGCTAGGAGCCATAGGGAGGGCAGGGTAGCCAACTACATGGCAGAGGCCCCAGCTCCAGTGCCTAGGGTTCCTCTGCAAGGGGCGTTTTCAGCATGGCCTAGGGATGGCTATTGAAGCCTATTGGTCGAGGTGTCCTCTAGCTAGGATCTCAGCCGTGGCCTTGATATTGGTCCTTGGGGAAGCAGAGCTGCGATCAGTATCATTCACCTGCAGCTGGGACACTCAGTGGCTGCCCCATAGCTAGGGAACTTGGTATGGTTGCCTTGTGACACTGTGGCAGGACCTTAACACTCATGGAAGTAGACACTGGTAGTGAAAACCTTAGCCAAGAGCCCCCTCATCGCCAGTTAGTGCAAGAGTGAATGACGGGGAAGCCTCGAGGACAACACTAGTTCCCAGGAACATAGCTCTAGGTTGCTGGGCCCTGTGAGACCCCTGTGCTGAACTGGGTCTGGTTACAGACACTCTTAAGACTGAAGCAGCCTCAAGTTGGGGGACCCCCCAGGTGGCAGGTGAGGGCACAAGTAGAGGGTGCAGTTGGGCCTGGCTGCCCCCTCTGTGTCTCACTATTGATAGAGGCTCAGCCCATGGGAATGAGGAGTCCAAGGTTGAACAGAGTCTTAGCTTCCTTCTCTCACCTCTGGGGACCCAAGTGAGTACCCCATGTGCTTCAGCTTCCCAGTACTGTGACATGACCCTCAGGACAGGTGAGGCTGAATGAACCCCAGTGTAGAAGCTGTGGTCTAGTCTCTGGCCCTCACCTTGGCCTGGGCTTAAGTGCTCAGCCAAGAGGCTGCGACCCTTGCAGGGTTGAGAGGTCAAGAGAAGCAGGAAAGTGGGTGCCCTGTCCTCCAGAACACAGTGACCTGGCCTGAAGGACCATGCCTCCCAGGCCTCAGCACCTTCCACACTCAAATCTCGTCTCCTGGACCAGCTGTCCTGTTGCCATCTTGGGACCCAGGCCTCAAAAACCTGCTCCCTAGACAAGGGCAGGAGGGATGAAAGTTGGTGTCCCAGCCTCCTTGGAGAGCTCCCACCTCTCACACTGCCCCCTTTCCTCCTTGACACCCTCACCTCAGCCCCATTTTCTCTATCTGTAGCTTAGTGAGGGTTCAGATCCCCAACACTGCGGGCCTGGTGAACATGAGTCGTTTTCTTTGTCTTGCCTCAGTTTCCCTACACAGACAGTGCATAGGAAACTTCCCAGGAGTACAGGGGCTGTGCTCTGCAGTCCAGAGCTCTTGAGCCTCCCCATGTGCTAGGAGCAAGGGCTGCAGTATGGGGAATGCAGGCGGGATGGTGTGGTACAGGACAGCAAGAAGCATAGGTGTCATTTGAAGTAGGGCAGCCAAGTGGGGTTCAGAGCAGAACACAGGTATGCAGAAGGGAGACTGCAGCGGGTGTGGCCATGCAAAAGCCCTGAAGTCTGTCCCACCACAGCTTTGGGAGCCTCGGCCTCAGGGAGGAGGCTGATGTGTAGCGGGCACAGAGCAGAGTTCCCTGGAGGGAGACGTGACTTATGGAGGCCCCACCCAGCAACACCCTCCTAGTGCTGGGTGAGGTCCCAAAACAATGGCCTGGCCCGGGCAGCTCAAAACAGCCAAGACAAACAGACCCTGGGGACCTCCTTGAGCCTGGCAGCCTCTGCTATGACCCCATGAGGCGGCCACAGACGCCTTTGTGGCATTCAGGGCCATGAGTCTGGCTGTAGCATCGTTGCTCCACACATGAGTGTGGCAGAGTGCCCTTGGAATGGGCCAGGGGTCCCATGGCAAAGATGAGGAGACAGAGACTGAGTGTTGCACAGTAGTGGATGGCCTGCCTAGCGTCACCCCATGTCCTACCATCCTAGAGCGTGGAGCCCTGGGCAATGTGGCTGTGGGCTAGCTAGGCCACTGGGTTGGGTTGTCTGGGGTTCAGAAGCAGGGTGTGGGCATCAGAGTGGGATCTCCATTCTGTCTTCCAGATCTGGCTAGCTTCCTGCTTCTAGCTTCAGATTCCTTACATGGAATGAGTTAGCAATTCCCCACCCTACCAATAGGCAGCAGGCAGTGACAATTGTTTCTGGCTGCCCGGACTTCAGGGTTTGGGGTCGAGTACTTGGAGCAGCCAGAGATGTTCTCTGCAAGTGGAAAATCACTGTGGCCCGCTGTGGTGCCTGGCACAGCTCATCAGGACCCTGGGGAGCCCAGGAAGCTGGGAGCACAGCTCTCAGGGGCACAAGCCTGCAAAACAAGGCAGCCTTCAGAGGAGGCTGTCAGGACAGACAGGTCCTCAGGCCCCAGGCTCTGCCTGGCCACCAAATCTGCTTTGAAGTGTGGAAGTCTGCCAGGCTGCTGTCTGTGGCTATTGTCCACAGCCAGGGTATGGTAATATGGGCAAGATGGCATCTTTGCCAGACACCTGCCTGCCTGTCCACAAGAAGGGAAGAGCCAGGCCCGTCCTTTTCTGTGACTTCCTGATCTGTCCTTGTTCTTGTCTATCTGCCCTGCCTTGGAGAACCGTAGGGTCCCAGCCTAGGAGAAAAGAGCTAAGAGTGTTTGGGGAAACAAGTCTGGAGGAGGGATATGTGCACAGGGAGGGTGGTGGAGGTAGGGCGGGGGTTGTCATGGTGGAGCGGATGGCTGAAGATGCTGGCTGCGGCCTGTTATCAGCTGTGGTAAGGTCTTAGGATCCCAGAGCTTGGGGCTCAGCCCTGCATGTTGGGTAAGTGGAGTCTGGGTACCTTATGGATGGCTTTGTGAGCCTTCTCACCCCTTTGTGAGGCAATTCATGTCTGTACCAGAATGGAACCCAGGTCTTACAGCTGCTAGGCCAGGCCCCAACCACTGAGCCATAGCCCCAGGCTTTGCAGTTTTATTTGGAGACTTGATCTCACTTAGAGGGCAGGGCTGGTTGTGAACTTGTAATCCTCCTGCCTCAGGCTCCTGCATAGCAGAGGCTACAGGTATACCCACTTCATACATGGAGAACTATGCCCCAGAGAGGTTAAGCAGTATGCCCAGTGTCCCCCAGGAAATGAAGGTCAGAGATGGCCTTTGCACCAGACTTATGACCCTTGACCATGGGAAGTGAGCTAACAGTTGTGTTCTTTGACGCCCCCTGAGCTGTATCCCACAGGGCTGGGACTCAGTTCCAGCCTTGTCCTTATCATCTGGGCTTGATGATACTCTGGTAATGAGAAGAGCATTCTTGGATTCCCCCATACCCCAAAGGTCCTCAATGCAGGGGTCAGGTTCTGCCCAGGTCCCAGCCCAGGGTGAGGCCCCAGCTCACTGCCTGTTGTCCCTGCAGGTTGTCTACTTCACAGCCACCTTCCCATTTGCCATGCTGCTGGTGCTGCTGGTCCGTGGGCTGACGCTGCCCGGTGCAGGTGCGGGCATCAAGTTCTACCTGTACCCCGACCTCAGCCGCCTGGAGGACCCACAGGTATGTGGCTTGGTAGGCTGAGCAGGGGATCCTGGGCTCGGAGCCAGAGCTGCAAGCATCTTTCCTGCAGAACTCCTGAGATGTCCCCCAGGCTGGTGTCCTGACCCTGCAGCCAGTAATGCCTACTTCTAGTCCATCATAGTGGCCCCTGGGAATGCAGGGCAGATCTGAAAGGCATGGGACCTGAGGACACTGTGCTTGTCCCTTGCTCCTTGAGGGCAGAACAAGAAAGAGGCGGAGGGGTGGCCAGAGTCTAGAGCCATAGGAGAGCACTTCCCCAGCTATGGAGCTACATGCTAGCTCTGAGCCATCTCACCCACACAGCCCATAGAACTCAGGTCCCTGACAGCAGCCATGATGGTCAGGGTCGCAGTCTTGACTTGCAGCTTTGCCCCAAATCTGTCTTTCTGAGGTGAGGGCCAGTTCCATGGAGTGGGATGGAGTCCTTGCTCTACAAAGGTGATATCTGTGGCCCTGTGAAGATGGTCACTCCTTGCCGTTTCGGTGGGTGCAATGCCAGCCCTGTGGCATAGGAAACCCAAGCATTGTCACCAGGTCACTTACTAGCTGCAGGATGTGCATGGCCCTGAGGGCATCCACTTCTCTCCCTGCCACGTAGGTGTGGATTGATGCAGGGACACAGATCTTCTTCTCCTACGCCATCTGCCTGGGCGCCATGACATCGCTGGGGAGCTACAACAAATACAAGTACAACTCGTACAGGCAAGTGTCGCGCCATGGGCCATGCCGCCGGCCGTGGTGCCATGCACAGACAGTAGGGAGCCCAGCTTCCTGTGCTGTGATTAACTTGCTCCCTGACATGTGTGACTTAGGGACTGTATGCTGCTGGGATGCCTCAACAGTGGTACCAGTTTTGTGTCTGGCTTCGCAATTTTTTCCATCCTGGGCTTCATGGCACAAGAGCAAGGGGTGGACATTGCTGATGTGGCTGAGTCAGGTACGGTGGTGTCGGTGGCAGTGGTGGTGGGCACTGCCACCTAGTGTGCGAGCCCAGCGCTGCCGGCGCGAAGCCAGACCCCGGGTCGGGGGGAGCCTGGTTCTGAAGCCCCCGCCAAAGGCCCCGCCTGCACTGAGGCACCATCCAAGGATTGTCACACAGTGTGGCCCGAGGGGCAGCAAGAGTGTGGGTGTCAGGTTGGGAGAGCGCAAGTGGCCTCCATCCCTTCCTGGTTACAGAAACCACTGTCCTGACATGGGCTGGCCACACTGCACCTCTATGCAACCCCCTTCCTCATTCCTTCCACTGCAGTTCAAGGGGACAGGAATGGGGAGATAAGGCCCAGGAGGCTGCCGTAGGGTGGAGACAGAGCACTCCACACTGTCACTCTGAGGCATGGCCCAACTGGCCACATGCCCCTCTTTGGGACTCCTGGAGCCCACAACCTAGGATGTGGGACCTGGGACCCCAGAGCCACAGGGGAGAGCTGAGCCCTGAACTTCACCATGGTGCTCTGGGTACCTGAGTCCAGGATACCTTAGCTGCTGGAGTGTGGATGTGGGTACAAGGGGTGGGGACTCCCAAGCCCTTTGGCTTGTCCATGCCCTATTGTGCCCATGCCCAAGCAGGGGTCACCAATTATCCACAAGTTTCTGTGCTGCACACTGAGTTGAGTCCCAGGCTGTGACTCCGGGACCTCTACAGAATAGGCACACTGGGCAGACCAGGTCATACTGCAGTTCCCCAGGCCTGACCTGAGTGTCACATGGAGGGTCAGTGGGCACTGGGCTGATGCCCACATTGCAGACGGTGTTGACCTTGGTGTTAGGTTTGGAGTTAGGCTAGGGTTAGTGTTAGGGTAGATTAGTTAGGTTAGGGTTCAAGTTAGGTTAGGGTTAGGTAAAATGCCCATCCGTCCACACTGCCTTCTCCCACATGATGGGTCTCTCTCCAGGCCCTTGCTCCCCAGAGGTGTGACCACCTTCAGCCTTCTGCTGTGACAGTGTACTGGGCTTCCCAGTCTGGAGCTCTGACTCTGTTCCCACACCTAGGGCTGTGGTCCCTTGTTCAGGATCTGCCCAGACCCATACACCTCTCTCACCCAGCCTCTGAGCTACTCTTTCCCTCCTGATGGCCCCAGAGCCTGTGTACCCTGGTGGAGTGGCAGGGACCAGGTCACCAGAGCCCATTTCACGTAGTCTTTCAGCAGATAACTAGGAAACCAACTTCAATCACCGGAGAGCCACTTGTGGTGAGGGCATGACGCGCCCTTCTTGAGGTGCTCTGTGCTTCAGCCTCAGTTGTTTTCTTCCTGCCCATTTGTCCTTAACCCTTTGCTGGCGTCTAAACAGCTGCACGATGAGAGCAGTTATATTTCTGATGCACTTGGCGCCGGCTTGAGCCATGGTCACATGAAGACGTAGTTATGCAACTGTGGGCATGTAGTTGGGTGTAGCCCAGCTCCTCGACAGTGGAAGTCTCTGGGCTCTGGTCCCTCCTTGGGACTTCTGTGGTTTTGGGTTTCAGAGAGGAATGTGAGGACTTCCAGAGGCTCGAGGAACGTATAGCTGAAATGTAAAACCAGAGAGAGTTGGGGCTCTTCCAGCACCCTGGTGGGTGGGGGTGACGTGACCCCACTTTACATGTCTCACATCCGGCTGGACTCAGTTTCTCTCTCTTGGTATGCGTCAGCCAGAACCAGAGCTGTGCATTCAGGGACCTTAGGGTTCCCCACCCAGATGGACATGCAGTATCTTTGGATGCCAACATCATTACAGAGTATGTCCAGGGGTCCTGGGAGGGGCAGGTTTTTTCTGAGCTGGATCCTTGTCTCCTGCTTGTCCCTCAGGTGGCCTGAGTGTGGTAAGGACTCCATGCTCAGAGCCGCTATCTTGGCAGGTTCTCAGGCGAGCTGACTTTGCGTTGTGGAAGACTTGCCCTCCCCTCATGTTAGAGACTGTCATGCCTACAGTGTGACTCCTGGTTCCAATTTCTTGCAAAAAAAGTTTGTTTTTGTGGGTTTTCTTTTCCCATCCTTAAGCCATTCATGTGGTTCTGATATCTGCTTTACAACATGTTCCAGGCTTCCCGCTTGTAGCCATTCTTGTGTCTTGCTTGTTGGGGTGGTTTTTGCTTTGCTTTTTAGCAGTTGGTTGGACATTACAGCCAGGCCCTGGGGTTGGCCTTTGCAGAGTGCTATGTTGGTAACCCCAGTCATCCTCGGGTCCCATGGAGGCTGGAGGAGGCCACATCTCCATGTGCAGGGTGATTCCAGGGCTCCTCGGGGGCCCTGGTCTCAAAGCTCAAGGCAGCTGCCTCAGGGAGCTGAAGGAGTACAGCTCTGGCCTCTGTCCCAAGGGGAGGCCAGGCCCCAACAGGCCTGGGCAAGGGTCCAGGAATGAAGCTGGGGCTACCATGTCTGGCCAGACTATGCCCTGCCTCCTGGGCACCACAGGGGGCCCTGCCCTGCAGGCATAGTGCTGTGTTCTTTCGTTTCCAGTCCCACAGTAATAGCTAGTAGCTCAGCAACAGCAGCATCTTCTTTGCAGTCCGTCCAGGGCTCAGGCCCCGGTAGGCAGACTCCCAGCTACTGTCCTGCGGGCCAGTGGCTCTGGGGTGGGAAGGGGGGGTCTGCCCTCTCCTGGGTCCCAGCTGAGGAGCCCGGGTCCTGCCCCAGGTCCATGAGGGGACACAGGTAAACGGGAGCCCTGTCCAGTCCCGCATACCTGCTTCACAGAGCAGACCTGGCCTGTACTCGGCCAGACCTTGGCCTGAGCGCTCTGAGGCCGGGTCTGAGGCTGTGTAGCTCATGGCCTCTCTTCATGCCCCGTTCTCTCCTCAGGGCCCGGCCTGGCCTTTATCGCCTACCCGAAGGCAGTGACCATGATGCCGCTGCCCACCTTCTGGTCAATTCTCTTTTTCATTATGCTCCTCCTGCTGGGACTGGATAGCCAGGTAGGTATCTGCACGGCTGCTCTCAGGGAAGGACTCCAGTGGCAGCAGGTTGACACCTGTCCACCCCAGTCCTCCAGCAAGGGGAAATGGCTAGGACCCTGGAGGTCATGACCAAAGCCAGGGTATGTGACATGGGCTTACTTCTCTGGCTACTGTCTATGCCAAGAGGCAGTCACTTGCAGCAGAAGACTCTACTACAGCAAGCAGGTGGTCATCCTCACCTCGGGCTCCATCAGCATCTAAGCCTCAGCCTCCTAGTGTCCTCTTCTTTCACGGAGGCTGAGAGAAACAGTCCTTGTCAAAGCCACACACAGCCAGTTAAGGGCAACCCTGGGCCACCTGTCCCCAGATACTCAGTGCCTTAATCGCTTTGGCTCTGAGTCCCCAGGAAGGGCATTGTACGGGACAGGGAGATAGTAACACCCTCCTGCTTCCTGGAGATGTTCCCTATCCCGTGTCAGCAGATGACTGTTGATATGGGGATGCTCAAGGGTGTGCAGCCTGGAGCCATCAGCTCCAAATGCCACAAGCCAGGCCTTCCTTTCCCCTCTACCCAGGAGCCAGAGCCAGCCCAGTTACCTGGGTCCTGTTTGGCTGCAGACCTTGCTCAGCTTCTCCTTACAGTCACAGAAAAGCCTGGAGGGGCTGTAGGGGGCTTGGGAAGGAGGTTCAGTCTCTGCCCTTCATGTATGCACAATGGCCCTGGACCTTCCTGTCTTAATTTCCTGACTTGGGAAAGGGAAGGACCTTTCTTGCAAGGCCTGATGCTGAGGCATGCGTTGTCTGTAATGGCTGCTCTTTTACTCCCTGTCCCTGTAGCCCACAGAAGCTCCACTCCACACCTGCCACCACATAGTGCAGGACTGGGCTTCTCTCTACTGGCATCCACTTCCTCGCCACCCCGCAAAACCCCAGAGGAGCAGAAGAAAATTGGGCCTTGATTAGGTGGCTTGGGGCAGCTGGAGTACAGCCTGTGCCCTTGGGCCTTTTGAACTCAGTATTGCACCCTGAGACCTCAGTGCAGAGCCAGCTCCAATTCCTGTCATGGGTAGAGAGGAGGGTTTTCTTCTAAGCCTGAAAGGGCAGGACCTGGACAGGTTGGGCTGATGTTGGTTGGTCTATGTGCAGAATGTGGGGCCTTGTGCTGGCACCAGAGACGTGGGGCTATTCTCCATGTAATGACAGGGCAATGTCTCTGAGAGAAACTATGAGGCCCCAAGACAGGGAGACTCAGTAAACCTGAGTCACTCCAGAATGCTACCTGCAGAGGGGCCTTCCTGGGAGCCCGGAGAGGG
>NDGM010857380.1:0-13740 GCA_002564305.1 Octomys mimax
GGAGATTGAACTCAGGCCCTTGCGTTTGCCAGGGAAGCACTTATTCCACTGAGCCATCTCTCTAGCCCAGGGATCCTTCTGTCTGAGCCTCTCACATGCTGGGATTATGTGTGTGTGCCACCAAGCCCGGCTTCTACAGATTTTTAATAATTAAAAATTCAGTTCAAATGCTAACACCCCAGAGAAACCATCTATTTAGCAGAAATCACTCATTACAGAGAATCTGTGATTGAACAAACCTGCAGAACATTTGTCTTATTACACAAAAAACTTCTACAAAAATAGGCATTGTTTACATAAAAGATGCTATAGTAAAATCAATTAAATAAACTAAAATGTTTTCATGACATCAAAAACAGTGGTACCTAGATTCATGAACTTAATTTATTCTACAATTTTGGAAAACATGGTCACGGCTGTGTTGGTCACGGGATGTAGAATTTATAAACAAAAAAAGGACTTAGCCAAATGCTTTGGTCTGCAAATGAAATTATTCCCAAACAAAAGTGTTCCTAAACCAAGGTACTACTTTATATAAAACCCAGACTCCCTTCCTTTGACAGAATGTTCCAGCATACAGTATGCATTAACATTTAATTTCTCTTCAAATACTCTATAACTCATAGACTGTCTCCTCCCCTTCAATTAAATGCTAAGACAATTTAAGTTGGGAAGTATTATGACAGAAAAGTGGAAACACTCCTTTAAAAAAACAGGAAATAATGAAAGTGCTTCAGAGGCAGCAACAATGACAAAACAGACTCTGTAGGGCAAAGCTGTAAACTTGTAACATGTAACATGATGTCTCTATAATTCCAGCAACTGGGGAAGTCAAGGAAGGAGGACAAGTCTGAGCCCAACCCAGGCAACTCAGGGACTTAATGAGATACTGTTTCAAAATAGAAAAGGGTGAGAATGTAGTTTCATACCAAAGGTGCTGCGATCAACCTCTAGTATCACATACAGAAAGCAAATAAACAACTGAACATGATACACTAAGTCCCCACTTCAGAACAAACTTTCACAGGTGCACTGTGTAAGACTCACTTTGTCATCTTATGACTGAATCTAACTTATAAACAAGTCTCATAAGTTGAGGACTTATTGTACTCTCTCTTTCTATGTCTACAGTCGCATTTCTCTATGCCCACTTAATAGCAAAACTCAGTTATTTTCCTAGGTATGTATCTACTTCTTACCTTCATCCTCAATCAGCTTCAACAAAATTTCTATGTCATGGTTCAAGGGAAAACTTCTTGAAAATGACATAGTGACTCCTACACTGTCAAACCACTATTTCCTTGGCCCATCCACAGCTTTTTACAGACCCAACAACTTAACTCATTGGCAAACACTTTCTTTCAATGGCCATTGTCTCTTGGCTTTCCTTTTTTTTTTCTTTATTCAATGGAAGGCTAAATCTTTGCAGATCTTCATATCCTATCTTCCCAGCTATAGACAGAAAGATAGAAAGATAGATAAATAGATAGATAGAGATAGACAGACAGACAGACAGACAGATAGATATATAGATTTGTTTGTTGTTCTAATTGATAGCATAAAAGTAAATCCTGGGATTTTGTACTGAATATATCTCTAGCCAGTTTTTGCTTATGTTTTCCTTTGAGATGAGTCTTGCTTAAGGGTGGGCCGAATAGCTCAGCAGATTAAAGCCCAGCTGTTCATTCCTGGGCTTGCCATATAGTCCCCAGGTGCACTGAGACGGCAATTGAGACTGGGCATGGTGGTGCGTGCCTGTAATCCCAGCTCTTGTGAGGCTGTAAACTGGCAGATCACTGCGAGTCCAATCTAGTAGTGAAACCCTGAACACCATTCCCCAAAATCCAAAAAAAGGCTTGCTGAGTCACCAAGTTTCTCTAGTAGGACTCAAACTTCTGATCTTGGCTCAGTTTTCCGAAGAGTTGCAATGATAGGTATATGCATCACTGTACCTATCTTCAGCACCATTTCTAAAAGCTGGCTTGACCCATATTTGTACCCATATTTCTTTCCTGAGAGATCTACTCAAATAATGAGGTTATAAAAACCATTTCAATAACTCATATTATAGAGATGCCAATGATTTAAAATTATATTGTTAGTCCTTGTGAGTTTTTTTACTTTTTGGTGGTACCGAGGATTTAACTCGGGGCTTTGTCCAGCTGTCTCCCTGGCCCTTATATCGTCAGTCTTGACTATGGAATTATAAACTTTTTGTTTCACATTTCCACTTGGATGTGCACAGGCATTTCAGAACTTAAAATAGCTAACACACAATATTTTGTCCCTGTTGTACTTCCCAATCCATACTTCGGTTTTTTTTTTAGGTCTGCCCTATTTCCAAAAATGATCTGTGTCCAGCTATTCTAGGCAAAACTTCAATTTCTTTTTTTCCTTCATCCACCACATCCAAACCATAAAGCAAAGCTGTTAACATAAACTGCTCTCCATCTTTAACTTCAGTCATCCTGCTCCAAGTCATTATCAGGTCCTATATGAACAACTGCAAAGATCTGTATCATTGACATGGTTTTTCCACTGTGCCCTGCAGAGTCCACTTGTACCATGTAGCACACAGAAATACTTAAAAAAACAGATCATGTTGGCTGGGTGTTCTCTTGTAAGCTACTTGAGAGACTGAGGCAAGAGGATCCCAAGTTCAAGGTTACCCTGACCAACAGGGTAAAATCCTGTATCAAAATGAAAAGTTTGAAAAAGGGATTGGGCAAGTACTTCATAGTGCAAGGCCTTGAATTCAGTGCCTGGTACTAAGGAGAAAAAAGTCATTTTCCAGTCTAAAACTTTCTAATGCCCACCCAGCTCACTTAGAATAAAATGTAATTTTTCCTCTTAGCCTACATGACCCCATGTGATCTGCCCTTTGCTTACCTTGTTGATACTTCTTCCATTTTCACACAATAGTTTTAACTCAATAGCATCTGAATGTCACATAATTCTGATTTTACAGTCAAGAGTTCTTAGGATGATTTTACCCGACCATAACCACCATCACCACCACCCTGAATTTACAGTGTGTGATGATACTGCTGGTGGTCAAACTGAAGTGCTCCTGAAATCTAATGGAGAAGGGCTAATAATGCTGTTAACTGTTCTGATGTACAAAGGAAAGTCTTCCATAGCAAAGAATCATCGTCTGAACATGTCTATAGTGCCACATTTCAAGAACTTTGGCTTAGAGATACTTGTACTCTCTGCCCAGGATTTTTCTTATGAATTCCTTTGTGCACTCCTAAAATATTCCATGTTGTAGCCCTCATTGCCAATGTGTATATATTCAGAGACAGAAAGATAAGTGTGCAGCCCTTGACAGGTCTGGCACTTTTATGAAAAGAAGAGGCATCAAAAATGTCTCTGCACAGAGACCATCTGAGGACATCTCAAGAAGGCACCTATCTATGAATAAACATAATAGATCTCAGTAAAAACCAAACCTGGGGTACCTTAACATGGATATTTAGTTTTTAGAATCGTGAGAAAATCAAGTTGTGATTTTTAAGTTACCTCATCTATGGCATTATGTTGAGGCAGCCTAAGCAAAATAAGACAATTTTCCACCTCCTAGATTTTTTTTCTCTCACTTCCATTTATTATTCAGGTCTTAATGAAAATGTCCTGTTCATTTTTAATAGAAAGTAACCTACCCAATGGAAGAAGTACAGTTCTAATACACTGTTAGTAAGAATGCTACTGTCTAGTAGTATATCCATTATGCAAAACAGTATGGATGTTCCTCTGAAGTTAAAAACATTACCATATTGTTATAGATCGTATCTAGATGTTCCCCCAAAGCCTCATTGTAGTCATAGGTGGAGCTTTTCAGAGGTATCTGGATCTACAGTGTGTTATAATGGGACTGAGTATGTGATGCTGAGACTGATTTATGGTGCAATGCTAGGATTATAGGTGTCCTGTCCCAGGTGTGACTGCTACCCACATGAAGGGCAGGTAGCCTGGACAAAATATTAAGGGCTGCTGCTGTTACTTGCTGCTTGCGACTTTTGGCTACCACTGTTTCTTCTCTGCGGTACACTTCTGCCCTGCTACCCTGCTTTGGAGCCAGCTGATTATGGAATGAATCCTCTATACACCGTGAGGTATAATAAACATTCCTCCTCTAATTTTAGGTGTGGGGTAATTTGTTTCAGCAACATGAAAAAAGTAAAGACACACATGATCTAGCAATTGCACTACTGGAAAAAAAAAAGTAAATAAATAAATAAATATATCTATCCTAAGGATATGAAATCAGTATGTAGAAAGAATATTAGTATTCCCATTTACTAGCACTGTTCACAGTACTTAAGCTACGTAATCAACCTAAGCATGTCTATCAACAATGGATGAAGAAAATTATGTTTACACAAGAGAATACTCTTCAGCCATAAAAAGGATGAAATGCTATTATTATTAACAAGGATGGGCCTAGCAGTCATAATGTTAAATAAGCACAGAAAGACAGCACATGAGTTCACTCTTATATGGGCTCTTAACAGGACAAGCTCACAGAAGTACCAACTAGAATAGTGGTTATCACAGCCGGGGAGGTAGAGCATAAAGAGCCAAGGCAAAAATTAGTAATGGTTCCAACATCACAGCCAGACAGGAGGAATAACCTTTAGTGTACTATGACACAAAAGGATGATAAAGTGAACAATACTGGGCCATATATAGTTCAAAACAGCTAAAATACAGGATTTTAAAAGTTCTCATTATTAAGAAATGATCAATATTTCTAACTGAAATATCTTGAGTTGATCATTATATAATGTGTAAATGCACTGAAACATCATACTTTAACCCCTTTAAAGATGATCAGCTGTCAATTTAAAAATTTTTTATATAAAGCAACAAAGATGAAACTGAAATACTTAACATCCCTCAATTTCTTCATAATGCTTTACCCAAGGAAAGTGAACATTACAATTTTGACATCATTTTTTCCCCTATTTTATAGATGAGGAAAATCAGGCAGGTAAGACTCAAGTACCTAAATAAAGATACACAGAGATAAGCCACATTAACTGTGGAGTATAAACTGGTTTAAGTTAAGGTAAAATACTTACTTTCTCTCTCTTTCTTCTTTAAACGCTTTCTCCTCCTATCAATGGAAGCTACTTCAGATTTTAATGACAGGTAATGTTTTCTGATTTCTTGCAGTTTTTCTTGAAGAACTGTGATGCGCTCAGCACTTGACATATTCTCCAGGTCCGCTGTCAATTTAAATTTTTCATTAATAATATTCTGAGAAGTACTTTTTTAATACAAAAAAAGAGAAAACAATGTGGTTAGAGATTAAGGTTAAAGCACATCAACTTAAAAAAAGGCTGCCAATATTTGTTTCTTACAGCTATTTTCCTCATCTAGAGTAATACCATGTATATAATAAATGCATAATATTTGAATATGTGCATAATCAAAGACTATTATCTACAAAATATATTGATGCTACAGTTTCTAGTGACATGTGAATTATCATCAGTGTATCATTTTAAAAATTCATACTTCCAAATAACACTGGAAGATACCAAGATATTAAAATTGTAAGTGCATATATGTATATATAAATGTATACATGTATAAGGCAGGTTTTGGTTTTGTCACACGGTCTTGCTCTATGGAGCTCAGATTGCCCCTGAAGTGATTATGTAGCCCAGCCTCACCTTTACCTGGCCATCTTTTTGCCTAAGCTGCCCAAGTGCTAGGATTACTGGAAGGTACCAGGCTACCCAGCTTTAATTTTGCATATATTCTCAAGTCACAGAATTGTTGATAAATTTTTCTCTTTTGTTCTCCTGTTAAAAACTGTTTCATGAATGTGTCTAGCTTTCAAATTGACAATATTTTTAAAAGCTCTAACCCTCATAGTCAGTATTCTCATAACATGAGGTATTTGACCATGCGAGAAACCCTTAAAAAATCTTTCCAGGCTCTGCCAAGCTCCCCCACAACCTGCAATTATGACAATTTTTCACTTGGATAAGTATAGACAGAAGTATAAATGACACCCATGTGCCCACCTTGAGTAATCATTGATCTATGCCAATTCTTGTCTCATTCATACCCCAATCTACTCTCCATCCCTAACAGTATGGCTGACTGGCATCCCACACACGTGCTAAGGATTGAATCCAGGGCTTTGTGCATGCTAGCAAGTGCTCTTATCACTGTGCCATATCCCCAGTACAACACTGCAGTATTCTAGAGCAAATTTCTAATGCTGTATCAAAAATTTCTAGCCATGGGGCTAGGGATATAAGTTGTAGGTCATTTGCTCAGCATACACAAAGCGCTGTGTTTAACCCCCAGTATTACAAGATAAAAGTCAGTGATGAGACAGGCTTCAACTGCCTTAAAACTCTTTCATTAGCAATTTTTGTATTCAGATCAAAATAAGGTCTATGCTTTGCAAGTGGCAAATGTCTCTTAAGATTCATAAAAGTTCTTTTTCAGAGCACAGGCATCAAAAATAAGTAGGATAAAGGATCAACTGCTTAACAATCAATCTATGCCACTTACACATCTGAAAACTCCATTTGTAAACTTTGGGTAATCGATTACTGGGCTCCTTGAGATCAAGATCCTTATCCCCATTCTTTCCACATTTTCCTGGAGACTGTGTCCTTGCAGGAGATTTGGTACTATGGGACTTTAATCCAGTGGAGACTGATTTGACTGGCTGAGTCTTAGTTATAGTTTCACCAGCTGAAAGTTCTTCACTATCACTACTGTTTGCTGAAGGAAAAAAGAAAAGTATTAATAAAAAGCTAATTTGAATCTGTTACAGATTTTAATGGAAAATTTAAACTTAGGTATTGAATTTACCACTATAGTGAACAATCTATCTACAAGAGCAAAAAAATTATATACAAGTGCAGAAGTATCTTACTTAAGGAAAAATAAACTCTTCTTACCTGAACTGTCAATAATACATTTTTCCAGAAATAATTTTCTAAAAAATCATATTAATTTCTCAATTACAATATAGTCTGCCACATAAAAGTGATCAGCTGAAACTTTATTCTATTATACTCATCCATAAAACAGAATATGGCATCTTCTAAACCAACTCAATAAAGAAAATTTCATTTTGTTACTTTAAGCACTACGTATATAACACTTCCTAATTCCGTTGACCACAAACTAATAATGATATAAAGTCACCATATTAAATAAAGAATTTGTTGGGGAAAAAAACCTAAATTTATTCCTGTTACAGATTACAGAATAAAACAGATCACTGATCTCTTCCTTATAAATTTATATTCAGCAGTGTATAAAGAATTCATAATTTGTATAGTACATGACTTTGCTAATTAAGCTTCAGTACTAAGATGGAAATAATTAACCTTGAGTTTGCCATGAAAGTAGGTGACAGGATTAATACCTATATGAGTTACCTCTTTCTGGATATAAAATATTATTTTAAATTCCATCAGAATTAATTCACTACAATGAAGTATTCTGACTAACTCATTTTGACTATCATGGTAGAAGCCCAATAATTAACATGGCAAATACAATCAATGGCTATATCTCTATACAGATGTTATTTACTGACTGTGAAAATGAGCTCTCTTAGGAAATTTCATCTAAATGGTAAAAATCTTGAAGAGATATCCACTACAGTATAAGAAAAACTTTTAATAGCCTAGAAATTCTACCACATAACTGATGACCACTCTGGTTTGTATTTATTGATTCTTCACTTAAAAACAGCCTAAAAAAAAAAAAAAAAAAACCACTAAAACTTAAAACAGGCTCTCAAAGCCTAAAAGGTATTTATTCTAAACAGTAAAAGTACATAGCCATCTCTTCCCACTGTGATGTCCTGGGAACAAAAAAAAAAAACCACCTCAAACACTATTTTACAGATCTTAAAAGAACTCCCTCCCCCAACACTCCCATTGCTGTTCTAGAACCCCTGTCAATTCCTAGCTAAGCCACCCGGCTCGGCCCAACTCTATCACTGGCCTGCCTCAGCCTCTGGGCCCCAAGGGATGCCATATTCACCGCCTGGAAGTCATATGGGCTCAGCAGAACCTCAGGGAGCTGGCCGAATAACCCTTTTCTGCACTGAAGTGCAGCCAAGCCGGCTGCTAGCAAAGGTCAGGCAGTGGAGGTGGCAGGAGTCTCCTGGAAGAGCAGCAGGAGGTCAGTGTGGGGCACCTGAAAAAAAATTCTTTACATATTTTCTGCTTCTTAGTTGTCTACAAAAAAGAAGAGATCAAATGTGCAGTCCTCAGTATTACATTCTCTGCAGGTAGATGAACAGTCACAGCTATAGTTCTTATTTGGAGCATACTAAGCAGGATTTTGTAGCATTTCTCAGGTCACACAGTTTAGGGTGCCAAAGATAAACGCCACAGCCAAAAGCTGTTGGAATTATTCCACTAAGGCTAAATTAATTATGGAACTGCATACTGCTTTTGCCTTGAAGAATTACTAACATTATAGTAAAAATAATACATACCTAAACTATCTGCAAATATGCTGACATATGACAAACACAGTGCTTCAAGTAGGAAGCACTTGATACTATAAACATGTTTACATTATGTGGGTTATTATTTTGAAAAGGATTACCTCAACTTTTACCAGTAATCAATACCGCAGCTGAATAATACTGTGTATTCTAAATTTACCTTGGGTCAGAAAAACTGTGATTTGTTTATTGAGTAGAGTTGAAATCAAACACTGGACTATCCCCCATTCTGAATACCAGTTTCTTAACGGTCGGAAATGTACAGGCTGTAGTTTTCTTATTTTAAAAATTAAAGTGAGGTTTCACACTTACTGCCTTTTCCCTTCTTTTTACTGTTTACCACTGTTGCTTTATGGCTTCTTTTCTGCTTTTTGGATGAGCTTCCTCCTCCCTGAGCATCTTTCACTCTTTTCTGACCTGTAGAGGCTATAATGAAAGAGAAATTAAGTAACATGAAATAAAGTCAAATAATGCCTAGATACTAGCTCCTCATTTTAGAAAAAAAAAATTATTCAAAACTAGATGTTCTTTATGTGACTTACAAATTATCACAAAAATTAATATAAATTTTTAATACACTATGACTGATGAAACAGTTCTTACACATAATAAAAGTTAGGTTTTACTAAAGTATGCAGCAACTTTAGAAAAGTCAAATATAAAATGAAAATAGTTTTCAATAGTGAGAATTTGAGTCTAGTAATTCAAAAGCAGTATACAGTGCATGCTAAAAATAAAAGTTAAAATGTTAGAATTCAGTAAAACCTAATTAAGATTCAGTAAAAAGATAAAATGTTAATGAATATAATTTTCCAATACTATAACAATACTGAGATACAGTTTATCAGTGATTCACATTTCTTTGTTTTTATAAATTTATTCTAAGAATACCTTGGCTCCCAGGACACTGGTTAGTTTAATACATGCAGTAGTATTTACAAACCTAGAATAACAGTCATAAGAAACACTCCATCTTCTTGGATGAGAAACTACTCCAAAAACATTATATACAAAAATGTTACCCTTTCTTCAACCAGTTCAAGACCAATCGTCACTAAGATTCCTGTACCACTCACTTCTCTATACTATTCATGAGATCCTTAGTCTGTTATGATTGTATCTGTCTAATCTTATTCTCTCAGGAACTACAGAGCAACCTTTTCCTCCCAGAAAATAATAAAGTGCTAGCTAGCTATCTCCATCTGTTCCAATATCAGATGCTATAACACATTATATAAATTATTATTGGTCATCAGTGTACATAACATGGGTTCCTAGGTTAAAAATGGGATAGGCCATTCACTAGAGCCTCTTATTTTTGTTTTTAATGGGTCACATCACACTGAGCTATCTTCTGGGCCCTCTTAATTATAATTTTCTCCAGGCCTGTTTTAATATAATTTAAGTGAAGAATAAAGAGAGGGACCTATATATTAAGTACATTAAACCACAAATAATCTTCAAAGTAATTGCCAGTACCGGGGCAACAGCTCAGTAGCATAAGTGCCTGCCTGGCAAGTGCAGGTTCTAAGTTCAATCCCCAGTACTGAAAAAGAAAAGAAAAAAAAAGTAATTGCCAGGTTTCTCTAAGAAATAAAAACTTCACATAGGCTACCTCAGAGAGAAAAATTACAATAGATCTATATAGTAGCTATATTTTTACTTTAATACAATGTGGATTCTCCAATATTCTTAGGAGAAATTAAAATGAGGTCATATAAATAGGTGCACAAGACAATCATGTATAGGGAATTACACATTTGTAATTCCAGCAATCTGTAGGGCAAAGGTAGAAGGATCACAAATTTAAGCTTACCCTGGGCAACTTGGCGAGATCCTGTATCAAAACAAAAGTATACTTGATCTTAGCCAACACAAAAATATAAACTAAAGGGTCAGTGTGAAGACCCTGAATTCAATCCCAATATCACAACAACACCGCATGAAAAAAAGTGCATGAGCATTTCTTTCTACAGATATAAATATAAAAACTTGATTGGATAAAGCAGATGGTCGTTCTTACCCTAAATCAGAGTGCCTCATACTCTCTTTGCTTTTATCTAGTACATAAAAGTACATATCTAGTACATAAAAGTACGTATCTAGTAAAGACATAGCTTTACAAGAGAAAAGTGTTTCAAAGGCAAATGTTAGCCTACAGTATATTGATCTTTTTTTTTACCTTTTTTTTGGTACCAGAAATCAACTCATGACCTTGCACTTGCTAGGCAGGTCTCTGCCACTGAGCTATATCCTTAGCACAAATATATTGATTTTAAAACACCTGAGGATGTGGTTATAAGAAAAATGATGACAGTATAAAGCCTTGGCACCATCAAATGGCAATAATACTTTTGGAAAGTTATAGTCTGAATTTTCACCTTTAATTTCTTCATGGAAAATGAAAAAAACTATTACTGTTATTAACATATACATTGTTCCTTCAGTTTGGAAGCTATGTATCTAAGAAAGCATCAAATTCCTTTACAAACTCACACAAGTTAGTCAGGCTTGCAAATCAGTTTGACACGGTTGTCTGAGGAAAGCAGTGCCTGGACAGTTGTGGTTGCTCCAAACCCCTATATACAGTATTTGGTTAAGGGTGGAGGGGTCTGTCAATAAATCAAAATGTTTGTGAGAAACTGCACAATACAATTTCAAAAACAATGTTACAGAAATACACTTACGCTGCTTATGCCAATAGTCAACCAGTGCATATAATGACTTTCAAACAAGTTGGGTTTGGGGCCTAGGTGTAATTTCTAAGTATGTGTTCTGGTCCAGCTGAAATGTCATGTACAGTTCAAGTAAAGGACATTAAAGCTCTCTCAAGCTTATAAATGCATTCTGATATTTTTCAAATTATCTTCCAGAATTTCCACTTTTATTGTGCTCACATAAGCACACCACTTATGCTTCACATTATAAGACATACTGAGACATGACCAAGACCTTAAGAGGCAAAATCCAAAAATAAGTCACACAGACATTTTCTTCCTCACCTTTTTCAGCATGTTCTGGTTCTGGCTGATTGCTACTACTGGAGCTCACACTGGCATCAAAGCCTGCTGGCGAGCTATTCCCTTCAGACTGGAGGTCTTGGAGCTCTCCTGCAACACTATCCACCTCAATTGTGCTATCAGTTTCACTCTTGATACTATGAACTTCTTCATGGTTTGGAGCCAGGGGCTCTGACACTGTGACAGAAGACTGCTGCTGACTGGCTTCCGTTACAGTGATGGATGAAGGCGACTCAGGTGTGGTAGGAGGGGTATTTAGCACTGAATTACTGCCACTACTTGGAAATTCTGCCTTTCTGTCACTGACCTCTGTTTTTTCCTCAATGGGCTTACTGTCAATACTGACTGGCAGTGGTTTTTCTAGTTCAACAGTGGGGCAACAGCTCTCCTGTTCAGCCACAGTCCGCAGTGACTCCTCTGCCACTCCCTCCTCAGGGGCAGGATGGGGTGGGGAAGCTGCAGCCTCAGTATCAGAGTCTGAAAAAAGCTCCTTCAGTGTCTTCTTAGGCCACTGTCCCTGAATACTTGACCAGACATCTTTTCGATCTTTAGCCCTGCTGTTCTGAAGTCTTTCATCAGAATTATTTAAAAGTTTTATCCTTTTCTCAGCCACTTCTGAAAATCCTGAATAGAAACCAGTTGTCCGTAGTGATTTTCTCTTCTCCTCCAAACCATTGTATTTCTTGGTTGGTGTAATCTTTGCTTTTGATTTTTCTTCTTCATCTTCATCTGAAGAGCTGTTGCTGCTGTTCTCTATGCAAAGTGATTCTTTGTTCTTAGCTCTCTCCTCCTTTTTGCCAGGTGACCCAGTTTTTAAACATTCATCTGTATTGCAATACCTCCTTTTACCACGTTTTATTTGTGATTTTGAAGATTTATCTGTTGTGTCCTTCTTAACATCCTTTCTCTTTTTTGTGACTTCATCTTCATCTTCGTAATCACTATCTTCTGACATTCCATCCATATCTTTTCTTAAACTTTCTGGAGATTTTGACACTGATTTGGATATTACCAAATCTGTGTGAACTTTGTTTTCTTCTAGCAAAGATGAACTGTTCTGTTCTTCTTTTGAAATAAGTTCATTTCTGGTATGGGACAAATGGTCCATTTTACACTCCTCTTTTGCCTTATTATCTATGGCCTGAGCACCTCTCTCATCTTCCTGCTCACTGTCTTCAGCAGAACTTTCAGAAGCTAGAAAAAAGGGAATAAAAATGTAATTTTTCTATGTGCCCAGTGCTTAACATAACAGTTCCTATGTTAAAAGGCACTCTAGAGTGTTAGCTTTTATTCCACTTTACTGCTGAAGAAAGGAACTTTACAGATTAAGATATCCCAAGACAAATGTTCTATTACCATGTCATGTCATGGTGATAGTTAAACCACTGTATACTTTTGCCAAAACTCAATATTGTAACCACAGAAGTTGTGAATTTCACCTTAGTATGTAAATTATTCTTCAATAAAGCAGATTATAAAAGATAAAACTTCTCTAAATTTACATGACTGGAATATAACACAGAAACATGTAAGAAGTAAGGGATCTTGAAAATTAAATTGGTCTAATTTTTAAAAATTAAAAAATGACACATTATACTAGTCAAGCATTACAACTATTAAAAAGACTGGCAGTATAAGAAAGTTCTAAAAAATCATAGCAGAAAATCAAGTGAAAACACTTTTTAAAAAAAAAAAAAAAAAAAAAAGGTGAAGTAGGGGCCAGGGAGATAGCTCAGTAAAACAGAGTAAGCGCTTGCCTGGGAAGTGCAGGGTCCTGAGTTCAATCCCCAGTACCGCAAAAAATAAATAAATAAAAATAAAAAGGTGAAGTATTTGGAAAATGATTCAATATTAAAATATCAAAAAAAATCAGTAAAATATAGAGAAGAAAACAAAATAATTCCAGAAAACTACCTGTAACACAAACACAAAATTCTATTGAGGATTTACCACACAGTATAAAAATATACTCAACAAAAGGCATACTTCACTGTGAAATTTTAAGATGTTAAAAACAAAGAATTGAGATTT
Source organism: Octomys mimax (assembly GCA_002564305.1). Taxonomy (NCBI): domain Eukaryota; kingdom Metazoa; phylum Chordata; class Mammalia; order Rodentia; family Octodontidae; genus Octomys; species Octomys mimax. Next base: position 13,555 of record NDGM010857380.1, read on the forward strand.
AGTAGAAGTTCAAAAACAATAAAGCAAGTCACATATACAGATTCAGAAATTTGAAGAGCTCTAGACTTCACTTAAGCAAGACTAGAAGCAAAAAACAATGATGATATAAAATAAGAGAACTTTAGGCTGGGGAGATGGCTCAGTGGAATAAGTGCTTCCCAGGCAAGCACAAGGGCCTGAGTTCAA
>NDGM010857512.1:0-10437 GCA_002564305.1 Octomys mimax
AGTCCCCACCCTATGACTGTATGAGGCTTTGGGGGGACAACTAGACACAAACCATAACATCTTCCTTCCTGGGAGCTTCTCCCCAGAGAGGTGGCCTTCTTTGGTTTCCACCATTGCAAGCATTCATCTATTCTGTCCCTACTTTGAGGGGTACATGTAGATCCTATGTCACTGCTGGGGACACCCAAGAGAATGTAACAAGCTCCTTCTCTTATATCCATTGTCTTGCAATGAATAGAAATTGTACTGCCTCAAAGAATGACAGTCTTCCTATAAGGAAAGGATCCTCTCTTGGCATATAAGATATTGGATCACTGGAATATTTGAAGCAAGCCCCAAAAGTAAAACGCCAGAAATGATGCAAAGACTCACTGTTCCATTAGGGGGCGCTGGCTGGAGTGTGAATCTCTTCTTGAAAGACGAGAGATTGCTCGGTGCATATAGCTCTGTGGGTCATTGAGAAAGAAGTTTGGGAAATCAGTGTGGATACCAAGGGGACCTCACGACCAGTCCCCTACATACCGGAAGTGCAGGTCTGAGTGCAATGGCAGGCCCCAAAGACCACTCCTTTCTGTCTCAATTTCCCTCTACTCTCAGCCTTCAACCACTTTTCCTGTCTTGAAACTAAGGGGTCCTTTGCTACAGCCTTGCCATCATCCTGGAAATGTCTTATCTTCTAGGATTATCATATTGGTAACCTCTGCATTTGGAACTGTTGACTTCCTGCCTCTTCCTGGGTAGGGTCCCACATTTCTGCTGCCTAGTTGGGGATACACACATCAACCTGAAGCCCCTGTACCCCCTAGAACCTCCCCACATTTCTCAGTAAGGAAAGTATTAGTAAAGCCTTCATCTTCGATCTTATAGTCTCATGTATTTTCCTGAAACAATATTTTCCAAACTCCCCTCTGTGTATCCCAATCCCTGGCTTCATCTCCCAATTATCCTGAAAGGACTCAGCCTCTGAGTATTACTGGCCCTGTGGCTGTCCCCTGCCTTGACACACACTCCAGTCCAGGCTGCTGCTTCCTGTAATTAGTTCCTCCCTCTCTCCATCCTCACCCTAATGCACCCTGAGCAATGTATAAACTTTGTGATTAGAAGGGGCTACAACGTGGTCGGGAATACAAGCACTATTAATGACAGAATCTAGCTTTCCCCCCCCCCACCCACATTCTGGGCTCTACTCCAAATCCTAGAGGAACAGAGAAAGACAGGGAAAGAAAGAATGCCTTTAATGAGTTTCTAGTCTATGTCAGGAGCTTTGTCTCACATGATCTTTTAATCACCCCCAAAGAGCTAGCGGTGCTGTGGGTAACCAGGAATCAGAGAGCCAAGAGATTTGTCTGGAATCACAAACCTGGAGAGAGGCAGAGCCAACTCACACCCAGCTCCACATCCTGCTGCCCTGGCTGTGACACTGGCGGTCCCCCAGAGCATCTCCTGATATCACACGTGATCTCAGCTGGCACCTGACGGGCTCAGCTAGCTGGGGGATAGAATTCCTCCACATGCCTCTTTCCACTGTTTGACTTTTCTGTTCAAATGTCTCCATATCTGGCAAGGAAAAATCTCAGATGATATCAACATTTTCAAAAAGCTCTGAAAGCCACCTAGAGCAGTCATGCCAGCCAGGCAGTTTGCCATGACTGCAAGATGGTAAGCATCTTGAGGGCAAGCTCATCTGTGTCTCCCACATAGCAGGTAGCAGGACTTAGCAGTAGCAGGCAAATGACAAACAGATTATTACAAAACAGAAGGTAGGACTCCTGCCTGACAAAGTCCAGGGCAGCAGAAACCCAAAGGCCCATCACAGCACCTTCGAAATGTGCCCTCAGATATCAAGACAACTGACATTGCTGTGTCCTGGAATTCAGAGGGCAACAGAAGAAGATGGAAACTGAGAGAGCCACCAAGCTGGGGGACAAGAAGTAGATTTTTTTTAAAACATGCATCTTCACTATGTTCCTATTCTTAAGTTGTCTTGCAGTATACAGTGTTAAATTTTGATCAGGAATATTTTTTGTAGATTCTTCTGCAGCTACTAGAATCATCCTGGAAGCAGATGGCTCATCACACCAACAAGTTCATGAAGGAAAATTCCTGCCTCAGGCATCGTCGGGGTCCACCCACAGCGCTGCCTGCTGCTGTCGCTGGGAGACTGGAAACCAAATGCACGGGGCCTTTCCGTGATGCACAGATATGACACTGTCATTTGCAAAATGATCTCTAGTAACTTTCACCTCTGAAATCAACTAACACCATGGCGCTTTCTTTTCAAAGGGGGAAAAAATAATTTCTTCTCCATAATAAAGCACAGTCATGATTCCTCCTAGAACTATAAGGGACAAAGAGGTGATTTGCAAGCTGTTGTCGATATAAATAGAAATACAGGTATGTAGAGTTTTGCAAAAGAGGAAGACTTGGTAGTCTTTGCTGGGAATTTCAAAACAGCTATTTAGACATCAGCAATTTTCTACTACTACATCGGACCAGTGTCAGCTGCCTCCACCAGTCCAGAAACAATGAGCCGTTTGTGGATATTGACAAGGTATAGAAAACACCCCTCCAAAACATTGTACCTGGAAACTGAGGGAATATCAGAAGCAGAAATATTTCTGGGACCTTCTCCTGCCCTATTCTCCTCTGAAGCCATATGAAAAAAAAAATCCCCCCCCAAAAAAATCCCTTCTTCTTTCTTTTCTGAAGCCAGCCACAAAAACTAGGACCTTTTCTTTGCCTTCTTGTTGATACCTAACATGACAGTGTCCTGCCCTATACTTGGCAAGAATGAACACCCCACAAGGATGCTAAGAAGAAACTGAGAAAATAGGCCTTGCTAAGCCTTCCCCTGACCTGAGTTTATTACTGTGAGGTTATACTCTTTTATCTTCTAACCAATCATATTTGTACACAACTGTGTATAAAAATATACAGATCTCCCCATGTCTTTGGGCCTTCGTTTCTGAAGGCTCTTGTGTCACATAAAATTTATATGAAATAAAATGTGTGTGCTTTTCTCTTGTTAATCTCTTGTTAATCTATCTTTCATTGTAGACCTCACTACAAACCTTGCAAGCAAGGCATGAGATAAAGAAGTCACTTTTTCTCCCATATACTATCAAATGGGTCATAGACACCTCATGAATATGACCCTTTTTTTGCATAAGATGGCTGAGTCCTTCCCTCAGTGGACACACACTGACCACATGGGTGTGTCCAGGCACAGTGACTAGAAAGTTCTTTCAGGAGCTAGTTCTGCGCCTTTGACACAAGAGTCCCTCCACAAAGTCTCTTTCAGTGTCACTTTTCACATTTCCAGCAGAAGAAAATGGCTCACATCCAATTTCACACAGCTTTTTCCCTTGATCTTGACCAGAATGTTCCCTTCCCATTCTCTCAGGCACAGCCCTTCTGGAAGATTCAGGTCTCCGGGGCTGGATCACCATCTACCTCCTCTTTGGGATGATATGTCTGAATAAGACCTCAGAGCTCCAGCCTACCAACTTCCATAGAGGACCCATTTCCTGTTTCCAGCAGAGCTCGGACTTTGAATGGGCTCTGTTTCTACCAAAGATGTGAAGCTAAGAAGATAGACTTAACAGGCACTAGAGCTAATGGTGCTGTACATATGAGCATATCAGTTGACAAACTGGAAGACCAGAAGACAACATACTAACCTCTTAAGTACCAAGAACATACACACACATATGCACACTCAAAATATTTTTTTTGACAACTAGCTCTGAAAAAGGCATTGCTCACAATGTCCACAGCTGGACAGACTTTCTCAAGTGAAACTAAGGAGAAAAGGAGAAATCTGAATTTACCAACTTTCCTTGTTTCCAATATTAGAGGCCAGGTAGCTAAGCAATATCCTGCATCAACTTTGCTACGGGGAAGGCTGCTGATGTGAGGTCACTATGGTAACAACTGTAAAAAGGAGGTTTTCAGAAACATGGAGGCAACCTTTATTGATTGCAAACCGATAGACATCACTAACTCTTCACTTGGCCCTGAACACGTGACTTCTTGGTGTCAGAGAGTAGACACTCCACGCTCGGATTTCACCAACGCTGCCTTTTCCTAAAACATGGGTTCTATGAAGAACATGAAGCTTGACTACTTATGGGCAGACCACCAACCCTGCCACCTTACCCACCTCCCGTCACCTTTCCCCCAGAACTTGTTTATTCTTTCTGTAAATACCCTAACTGAATCCTAGGGGAAGTGGGTTTGAGTCTGAGGGCCTCTTCTTTTCATCTGGTGAATAAAATTCTTTCATCGCTGCCCTGTTCAGGGCTTCAGGGATTGGTACATGGAGCACCAGGGAAAATGAGCCTAGTCCAGTAACACAAGACCCAAGGAAACTGCCATTTTCAGTTTGGGTCTAATCCACAGAAATTCTGGAAGGAGGTTCTAGCTTTAAACTAAAATGAAGAGCAGTGATGAACAGGAATCTTAGCCAGCCCTTTGAAGAGCAACCTTCATGGTTCAAATCAGATCTGACTCTCTCAGATCTCTGACTCTCCCTAGCCTGCTTTGTCAGCAGAAGCACTACGCTCTATAGAAAACTCACCTCAACACCCGAAGCTGTCATGGCAAGCACGGGAAAGGAGATAACCTAGGACAGGGAATTTTTCAGGTTCTCGGACATCTGGAGACACCTGAGAATATACACCGGACATTTCAAGGACTCTGCCTGCTGAGGTGCAAGACTGCAAGAACTTTGGCCACAGATGTTTATTGGGATCTTCCAGCCTAACATCCTCTGCCTTCTTCTTTCCACCCCTAAAAGAGACACGTTTCTCTTTGTTCAGAGGCAGTCTTATCACGCTCTCTGCCTGCCTGCATTCATGCACCATAAATTCCACACCATATTGCCTTTACACAAGCCTGGTGGCCTTTGCTGGTCCACCCTCCCCCATATGTTACATATGTTACAGCCCCATGTGTACCAGTCCATGTGTGCAAATGCCATACACGTGCTGTGTATATCGAGAGAATCTTTCAGAAAAGATGCTGAACAACATGTTAAAAATGATCTTCAGGAGAGAAGAATTATGTGTACAGTGGCAGATTAATAATGTGTTCTACAAAAGGAAGCAGAGGAGGAAGAGGACTGGCCACAAGGGAGCCATGAACTCCCCTCTAAAGAAAAGGGAGTCAGAATCTTTAGCATGGGTTTATTTTAGAAAACAAAACCTTCCACGTCAGACCTACTTGGGTTTGAATCCAAGGGTAGATCTCATGCATATTACTTAGCTAACTATTCTTAGCCTCAGTTTTTCCATCTGTAAAAATCACATCACAGAGCAGTAATGAGAAATAAAAGAAAGTAGATAGGTAAATGAATAGAGGTGGATATTTGTAATTTACAATAAATATTACTCAACATCAACTTTCAATGCATCACAAATGAGGGCCAACTTGTCTTCCAAACATCCCTACCCAAAATCTTTTTTTTTTTTTTTTGTAGAACCAGGGATTGAACTCAGGCCCTTGCGCTTGCCAGGGAAACACTTACCCTACTAAGCCATCTCCCATCAAGTCCAGCCTAAACTGCATAGCAAGACTGTCTCATAAAAGACAAAATAAAATAATAATAATCATAATAATAATAGCTAAATAATTTGGCTTTAAAAGTGAATAGTCACACAGGGCTGGTGTTGATCTAGATCTGGCCTCCTTTCTACTGAAAGAGTAAGAAGCTCCAGGTCTTTGCCAGAAGTCTGTGTTTGTCAGGATAGGTTCCACACTAGACTCTAGTGTCATATCTACTCATGACACTCCAATCTTTAGAAAGAAAATGGCCAAGTGAAGGAATCCAAACAGATTAGTTTCATTAAAAGTCTATGAAACCCAAGCTAAGCCATCGCAAGATTGCCACATTTGGAATAGTTTAAAATAGAAAACTTACTAGTGATTTTGAATGGAGATATAATGACATTATATCACAAAGGTTTAAGCTGTAGTGGCTACAGTCATTTGCATTTAAATAGAACACTCCTGATGCTTTTGTAAATGCTTCAATACAGAGTACAGTAGCACTCTAAGGGTAGGGCTCCAGTGGTGGGTGAAATCCCTACAGGTACAGACCCACACACCAACCCAGCCTGCTCCAAAGGCTCCCCCTAGTTTACTCTGAATCACCTTGACCACAGAAGATGATACAATATACTGAGCTCTGAGCTAAGCCATTGGGCACCCAGAAAGCCTCCCCACTGTGAAAGACCACAGGGAGAAAGTCTTGCAGCTCAAATCCAGTCTAAAACCTTTATCAGAAGCTGAGACACTCCAAGGATGCATTTAGTCCACACCAGTGGGCACTGGCGTCACGAGAGTCACTTGGGTAAGGGAGGTACCTGCTGGGTTTAGGCAATCTTGGAAGCTGGCTGTTTTCCCATTTCCTGAGCACTTACTCTGATACAAACACTACAGTGGCTCACCACCACACCCATACACGCACTTGCATACACACCCCGAACCCAAGGTCACTTCCCAGTTGCCTGAAGTGAGGGTGACTATGAGCACTTTCCAGGAGTCGCCCGGGCTTGAAGCAAGTGTGCCCTCCAAGGTCATGCCTCTCAGAGCAGCTGAGCACCACTGGCCACTGTGGGCTAGCAAGGCCAGGCCTCCTTGCCCCATCTCAGGCTCTTCCATCTCCAGGCTCCCTGAAGCGATCTGTGCACCCACCTCTCCCTCAGGCAATCCTGCTGCACCCACACTCACTAGAGCTGATCCCAAAGCACTAATCCTGCACATTAATCTCCCTCTGACTCCCCAAGCGCCCTCCTGTGGCAGGCAGGATGCTGCAGGGACTGTTCTCAGCTTTCCACGTGTGCCTGCCCTTAGAAATAAATATCACAGTTATCTCCATTTTGGAAATAAAGAAACTGAAATTAAACAGAGATGAATAATTTTTCCAAGACTTTCTAGTGACTTAAGGAGATTTTGTGAGGATAAAACAGAACAGCAATTGACACAGAGTAAAACTTCAACACATTTTTCATTCTACAAATATTTGCTGAGCACCCACTACACACTAAGCACTATTCACAACATCTAATAAAACAAGAAGTAAAGAAATCACAGTCCCTGCTCTCAAAGGCTGACCTCAGGGTAAGAGAGCAAAAAATGAATGAATAAACCAGCAAATCCATATGCTACATGAACCCTGTGCAGGAACATAAGGTAAGTGAAGGGAGACAGGAGCAATGGGAGGGTCTGTATGAAGACAAGCACAGGAGGACCTACTGGCAAGGCAGCATCTGGATAAAGAACAGAAGGAAGTTAGGGATCAAGTGATGGAGATATTTGAAGAAAGGATATCAACAAGGAAAGATACTACACAGAAGTATCACACAATCTGGCAGATTTTAACAGGCTCATTCTTCGGATTGCTATGTTGAGAATGGCCTGAGAAACATGGAGGGAAGCAGGCAAGTCGAGTAGAAGCCTTTTCCCGTAATCCAGGTCAGGAATGGCAATGGTGTAAACCAACGTGTTGGCAAGGAAGTAGTGAGAACTGTCACCTCTGCTGGGGTAGAACTGCCCAGACCCAACAGAGGGTGTGGCGACAAGAGAAAAATCATGGGCTGGCATGCAAAGACCTACAAGAGGAACAGTGAGATGGGACAAAATGGGGAATATGGAGACGTGCAGTTCAGCTGCCACTAGCCTGTAGAGCTTCGAGAGGTTTTGTAGAGCATGCTGTGAACGCACATCCCATGGCCAGCTTCCTGGGACCGGTGAGGAGTTTCAGCTCTACTACTCTGAGCTGTGTGATCTTAGACAAGAGTCTGTACCTCACTGGGCTTCATTATTCTCATCTATAAAAAAGGAAGGACATTTGTACTAACCTCAAGGGGTTGTTATGAGTCTTACGTGAATGTGTGTGTGTGTGTATGCACTCAGAACAGTGGCTCTCATGAACTGACACGAAACGACCTACAGGAGAAACATCAAGATGAGACAGAATGGGGAATATGAGCTAAGAGTCCCATTTAAAAATTAAAACAAGGCTGTCAATAAATGTGAAACCTGAGAATTCGTACATGGTACCAGAGACACCCAGGAAAGATGAGTCACTCCCTAAAGACTTACTTTCCAGAGGAATCGAAAGCTAAGCTTGGGTTTTAAAGATGGGTAGGAGGCAGCCAGATGGATTAGGAAGTGGACAGGCTGGGAGGATATCCAAGACAGAGGGAACAGTGTGTCTTTTTTCCTGATCATATGGTATAGCCAAAGTGCAGCAAAAGCCAAACATAAAGTGGTTATCTCAAAACACTTGTATTAATCCTCCTTGATGTTATGAAATCCATTTGGTGTCCAAAGACACGGAGAATGGTTTTCAGTTTATTTGTTTAAAATGCATTAGCTCTATAGCTCAGTGGTCTAAAGCGCCTGCTTAGACTAGCTTAGGCAGGGTGGTTCGATCCCTGGCACCACATGCTGTGCCAGCCCCTCCTTCAGGGCAGTCTGAACCAGCACCCCCCCCAAAAAAAAAAACTAAAAATGCATTAGCTCTCATACAATCTACCTGACGTTCACACACACCTGTCTTCACTGAATTGGACCTTAGCTGCCGTTGCTAACCATGACCATGAGAAAACCCAAGTGACCCACTGGGGCTTTCTGCAGCTGCCACTCTGTGGTCCCAGCTGAGACTCTGAGGCTTGCTTTTTGATCCCTCAGGTAAATGTGTTCAAAAGTCATCACCAGGAGCCTCTGATTACATTTGAACATGATCCAAGGCCATATGGCCCAATAAACATCCCGAAACTCCCTGTGCCTTGCCATCCCTAATGGTTCTGTTGAAGAAATAACACTTCAAAGGTCAAAAGCTTTCCAATACAGCAGTTCTGTCTGGACCTCCGTGAAACAGTGTACAAAGAGACTAGAGTCTGAAGTAAAGCATCAGCTTCCCGCAATGAAATTTTATCTCCTGGTAAATGATCAAATATCTGAACGTAAGCAATCGGAGAGACTGGAGCTTGTGTAGGATCAAAGGATTTCCTGGATTTTTTTTAGTGCACCTTGGATATCTGAATATGGAAAGTTGTCGTCAATAGTGACAGGTGGTTCAGCAGAAATGCAGATCCTGAGATCCTGGCGAAACAAGGCCTCGGGCTGCCCTTCCAAAAGCTTTCAGCTACTTCCAAAATTCCTATAAACTTCAATGCAGTCCCAATCAAAATACCAACAGCATATTTTACAGATCTAGAAAAAGAAAAAGCAATCATAAAATTCATATGGAACCGAAAGAGACCCAGAATAGCAAAAGTAATTTTGAACAATAAGAAAGAAACAGAAGGCAAAGAAATACCTGACTTCAAGCTGTACTACAAAACAATCGTGATAAAAACGGCACAGTACTGGAACAAAAACAGATACATGGATCAACGGAACAGAACTGAGGACACAGAAACCTCCCCAGGTGCCCCAGACTATTCGATCTTTGATAAAGAAGCCAAAGCATATGTTGGAGGAAAGAGAGCCTATTCAACAAGCGGTGCTGAGAAAACTGGTTATCTGCTGGCAGAAGACTGAAGTTGAGCCCTTTTCTGTCACCATATGCTAAGTTAAAACCAAAATGGATCAAATATCTGAACATTAAACCTACTGGAAGATAAAATACATCAAACACTTGAAGACATAGGCATAGGAAAGGATTTTCTAAACAGAATCTTAATTTCACAAGAAATAGGAACAAAGATCAATAAATTTGATTGTATCAGACTAAAAAGTTTCTTACAGCAAAGGAATCAATCAGTAGAGTGAAGAAACAACCTACAGAATGGGAGAAAAAAATTGCCAGCTACCCCTCAGACAGAGGACTAATACCTAGAATATACCAAAAAAAAACTTTTAAAAAAAATTGAACCACCTAAAATTAAAGATTCAGGCAAGAAATAGGAAACAGAAATGAAAGCCACTTCACAAAGAAGGAACTACAAATGGTGAACAAGTATATGAAACAATCTTCAACATCTCTGGCCATTAGAGAAGTGCAAATTAAAACAACACTTAGATTTCATCTTACTGTAGAAGAAGGGCAATCATGAAGAAACTGAACAACAGCAAATGTTGGTAAGGATGTGGTTGAAAAGGAGCCCCCCTTTATTGTTGGTGGGAACATAACTAGCACAACTATTAGGTAAATCAACATGGAGATTTCTCAGAGAACTGAAATGAGACATCCTGTACAATCCAGCCATCTTCCTGCTAGATATTTCCTAAAAAACTTATGCCATTATACTGTAGCAATAAATGCATACCAAAGCTCATAGCAACACAGCTTGTAATAACTAAATCCTACAAGCAACCAGCATATCCATCAACAGATGACTAGATAAAGAAAGGGTGTGGTGCTATATTTGAAAGATAGTTTTGCAGGATATATCTGTCTGGGTTGGAATTTGTTTTCTTGCAAGA
>NDGM010857520.1:0-12250 GCA_002564305.1 Octomys mimax
ACACACACGTATATCTCATGGGGCAGATATTTTGATATTAATAGTTAGATTTTTATTTTAATGGGTAATAGACAATAAATTGCCTTTCAATTGTAAAGCTATCTTTCTAAATGAATATCTCTAAATAAAGAAGTCAATCTCTTTACATTTTGGAGGAGTAAAAAGAAGAGACAGCTGGAGCTGTACAGAGAGGGCCTTGGAGAGTTCACAAGGAGCACTGGTTGGGAGTTCATGCCTGAGTTTGAAACGAGCTGTCACTTGCCAGGTGTGTCACCCTGGGCAGGTTCTGGAGCCTCGAAGCCCCCCTAGGACCGTGGGGTCATTCGTTTTCACTCTGCAGTCAGTGCTGCACCACCATGCCACTGGAGAGCTCCAAACTACTGTCCTCAGCTTCCCCACGCTGCCTGGGATGATGGCTCTGAAAGCTGAGTCAGGCCTTGTCATTTCCTGCTAAAAACCCTCCTGCGGCCTGTAGGATGAAATTGGACCTTTTCCTAACAGCCCACACAAGCTTTGGTGATCTGTGTGGCATTGGTCACCCACAATCCGCCTCGCTGGTGCACCCCAAGTGCACCTTCCTGATCCAAGCCTCCAGGCATTCGCCCCCGGCCAGACGCATCTCCCTCACCCACGTGACAGCTCCTCAGGCCTCCAAGCTTGTTCCAAATCGGTGCTTCCACAGTTTATTAGTGCCTTCTCCAGCCAGGGCGAGGTTGGGCCTAGGACACAGCAAATAGCCCTGAACTGACTCTGTTTCAACACACCAATGGCCACTGCCTAGTTATTCAAACTTAAGGCATAGTTTTTAAAAGAATCTTGAACAGAAGCTCAGGCTAAAGGTTCACAAGGGTTGGTTTTCACTTTTATCTTGAAAAAAACGCATGTGAAGTATTTCAAAGTACATTTGTTTGCTCTTTAACAACATCTATATGACTATGAGAACTGATAACCTGATACAAGTGCTTAATTTATATTTCCTATAAAGTTGTATGACAGACCAAGCCAATTATGTTGACTCAATATTTGATTATGAGAACAAGAGTACTTTGAAAGACCATTCCTAAGCATATCAGAGACCTTCTTCCATCCTCTCAAGAGATGCCTGCAGCAGAGCTGTCCCCGCTTTCTGTGGCACAGGGAGCACTTTTCTCTGCGTGCCACCCACCCCGCCTTGCCCCACAGGCCTTCTGTGCTTGCCAACTTCAAGAAACTTTCCCAGCAGTTCACCAGCATCACCTCTATCTTCTTCTCGAAATCCTGCATCTTTTGTGAAACTGGTGATTTTGGTGTGCATGTGGCTTAGGTTGTGTTCTGATGTGGGCGACATGCAGCAATCACAAAGAGCCAAAGGTAAAAGGCACCATGCAGAGCTCGGAGCAGGGCCTGAGGAAGTCCCCTTCTCTTCTCACCCAAACTTCAGGCACTGTGAGAGTGAATGCCCAGCAGGCCCGGACCTTTGTCCTGCTGTAGCCTCTACTGCATTATAATTACCTCTTGTGCTTTGGGTACCCCAAAGTGTGCCTTCAGGGACCTGCATCGCTTTCTCCATTTCTCTCCCCTCCTCTTTCCTTCAAGCTTATCCCCTCCACCACCACCACCACCACCTTAACACACACAGACAGCTGCAGACACACTCCTCCTTTTCCCCATTTTCACTTTCAAATCTTCAGTGTTGAGATTTCACTGATAGCATCCAGTCGGAATGGCAAATACGTGTTTATTTTTATGCTCAATCCTTAAAATTTATATAGTACGTGGACAAGAGTCTGAAAGCACATAACGCCTCCTTGGGAAAGATCACCATGAGTCCTGACACCAGGTGGAGAGGAGAGGAGAAGGTGTGGAGTTACACCCATGGAGGATGGCCCTCAGGTGCACAGGCTCTGTCCAGAACCTCCTCCTGTCGAACCCCTTTCCTTAGCCTGTCCAGTCCTCTAAAGCCAACCACAGTGCCTCTTCTGTGTGCTCAGGCTTAGCCCAGAGCCCTGGGCAGGGACACTAGGGCTCTTACAAGAGAATCTATGTCCCGTGGCGGTGAGAGTAGGGATTCCAAAATTTCTTTCTTGTGCCAGTTAACATTGTCTGCTGGATTACTAGACTTCTGGTGAGGTGACTAGATCTTGAGGTGCTTGTAACTGAATGTGCTGCTAGGAGGCAGCATCTGGTTAGAGGGGGCAGGTCATCTCCTGGGCCTGTCCCTGGTGGCACCCTTCCCTGTGCTCTGCCTCTGGGCTGCTTTGCTTCACTACACACTTCCACCATGTTTCTTGCCTGACACCAGCTAATCATGAATCAAAAGCACTAAGACTGCGAACTAAATAATTGCTTCCTCCTTTAAATTGAAGGTGTCAGATATCTTGTCCCAACAAAGTAAAAACTGACCAATATATTTCTCTGTTAGTAATGCCACTGCTGTAGTACCCACCTCTCCCATCCTGAAAGAGAGCATGAGGCACATTCCTTACTGGGACTACATAAAGCACAGCACCTCAAGAGTCTCCAAAAGCATCAGAAACAGGTCACCACAGAGGAAGAGACTGCTCCCTTCCAGAGGGATGGCCCATTTACCCACTCATTTGTTCATTCACTCATTAGTCAGAGAACAGTCATCAGTAACATTATTGGCCATAAAGCAGAGGGACAGGAGTCAGCCAAGGACTGGGGAGATAGATCAGTGGTCTAAGCACCTGCTTGACGAGTGAAAAGACCTGGGTTTGATTCCTAGTACTGCATGCTGTGCTGGCCTCACCCCGGAAGCACCATGCCTGGCCCTGAAACCAGGCATGGTGGCACATGCCTGTAATCCTAGTGCTGGGGAGGCTGAGACACAAGGATCACTATGAGTCTGAGCTGCATAGCAAAACCTTGTACCAAAGAAAGAAAGAAAGAAAGAAAGAGGAAAGGAAAGAAAAAAAGAAAAGAAAAGAAAGAGCGAGCCAGCCAAGTCCAACTGCACGGCAGAGCTGGACGTGTTGAATACATCTCTCAGAAGGAGCATTTATGTTATAGTTCTTAAATTTCTATTCTGGAAAATCTGAACAGATACACAAAGTAACACAATACAACACACCGACAGATATCCTTCACCCAACCCCACCAGTAAATTTATATTTCATTTCACAAATCGTGCATACAACAGTCATTTGTAGACATTTGTATCAAACAGTTGACACGCAGTCTGAGATCTCCTGTAACCACCTCCTCTAATCCCATCCGCTTTGCTAAATGTGACTACTCCTGTTATTTTGCTAGGTTCACTTCCTGACCCTTTCTATAGCTATTCAAGCACTTGTAGACATACTTTGAAAGTGGGTTTTCTGTGTACCTAATGGAAACATACATTATATTGTTTGGAGCTTGTTGTATAATTTTGTTTGTTTATGTTACATTGCTTTTGTATACTTTATTTTATACTGAATCTCCCCACAAGTGGCTTTTTTGCCAGCAGTAAGTCTCAGGGAGGTTTAGGCATCATATATTGAGTTCTACCCTGTGGTTATCACTGAAAATTCATGCTGAGCAGAGGACACCAGGGATAGGAAGAACATCCAGAGGAAGTGATGACCTCCATGGCATTGTGCACGAAAGCCTTCTCGCTGGGATTCTTCTAGTCAACCTCTAAACAATGCAGCCAAGAACATCTCTGTGCAAAGCAACTTTCACTCAAGAACAAGTACTTTCTAGTATAGAAAATGAAAAACAGAATTGCTAGATCCAGGGATATTTTAAATTTCAGTAATTTTTCCTCAACTAACTTACTCTCCCAAGGGGTTAAAAAGCATACGCAGGTGTTGGGGAAGTGGCCCAGTGGGAGGGTGCCTGCCTCACATGTGCACCCCTGGGTGCCATTCCCCTGGGTGCATTGCAAAAGGGAAGAGTCCATTTGCTAACATTGTACCATAAATTTTTTTTTATTTTTATTTATTTATACTTTTTGTATTTTAGGGAAGGGTCTACAGGGCGTTCTGGGGCTCACTACTAGATCTGACTCATAGTGATCTGCCTGTTTACAGCCTCCCCAAGAGCTGGGATTACAGGCTTGTGCCACCACACCCAGTCTTAATTGCCATCTCAGTGTGCTCCAGGGGCAGGGTGGGCACAGCAGGCTCAGGGATCGAACACCCGGCCAACTGCACCTGCTTACAGGAACTTTAATCCACTTAGCTATTTGGCCGGCCCTTGTATAAAAAAATATTAAACTTTAAAATTATTTGCAATCTCATGGCTGAATGAATAATATGTAACTTGTATTTGTTGCATTTTCCTGATAATTAGGGAATCTGAGTTATCTTTTTTTCCTAGCTATTTTTGTTTCCTTATATTATTCAATGACAATAAGGCCGTCTGAGGAAAAACACAAGACCTGTGATAGGGCCCACTTCTGCACGCTGCTGTCCCCTCTGCTCACTGGACAGCCGCTGAGATAATGCTGCGGTGGTGTGGCTCCTGCGGCTGATCAAAAGCTCTGTGGTTAGAGTATGAGAGGAACAGGGGGCAAGAGCCCTGCCTCCCAGGACTTGAGAGAAATCCAGGAAAGTTAAAATTTCTCCAACACTTTAAGCCAGAGAAGGATCCAGTCTGGACCTTGGAGGACAAGGAGCTGGGACTATCCTGGGAGGAGCAAGAAGCGCGGTGTTGGCATCACCGTGTGAGTTGCTAACCCAATCCCTTCCCTGCCCCTCCCCAAGACCTTGTCCTCAGCCTTCAGTCTGATGACAGTCTACCCCCAGCCCCCGGCCAGAGCTGGGCTGCCCCAGGAACCAGTGATCCCCAGAGAACTGGCACCAGCCCCAGGAGCAGGCACAGCTGCGAAAGAAGCTAAGGTTACAGGTAATTTTGGCAATTAAGAGTCATGTTCAATTAAAAGGATTTGTATCATGTTACTTGGGAGGCTGGTAGTCGGGGTGGGTCTCAGGCCAAATTAAGCACAGAGAACTCTAAGTCCTGAACCCAAACTCCTCATGACTTTCCCATCCAAAATGCCTGTCTCACTCCCTGCCAAGGAGTGAGTAAGAAGAAGCTTTGCCTGGGGGTTCCCTGCCCTATTTCTGATAAGTCTCCACCCAGAACCTGGCAAAGCACCTACTCTATGTTATCCCTTTTTGAATCTTTACAGCAACCCACGCTTCCCATTCTACGGATGATCAGACTGAGTCTGGGAGCTGAAGGCTCTTGCCCAAGCCACATAGCCTATGACATAATTCAAACCCAAAGATTGACTTTTCTTTCTCTCTCTCTTCCATTCCTTCTCCCTCTCCCTGTCTGTGCAGTATTTCAGACTTGATTTTTTGGTTGTTTGCTTAGCTTTACCAATATGTCAGCTGTACAATTATTTATTAATATTTTGCTTTAAATCAACTCACTTGGAGAAATGTGCATGACTTAACCTAGCAAAAATACTCAGGAAATCATGGGACTGATATGTAAACTATGTATGTGTACTTATATCCCCACATGTGGTATTTTTAAAAGTTTATTTTGTGTGCCACTCAAAAATCACCTTATATATGGTCAACATACCTCATTTGTATCTCATTTGGAAGCACTACTCAAGACCGGCCTGCTTCTCTGGGAACAAAAGTAGGGGGACATATATGCACTAGTGTCCACGAGACATGAACTCAGCTCCTGCCTGCCCTTGCCACAGATTATCTGCTGAATTTGACCATACCTGGAACTTTAGTTTCTGTGTCTGATGGCACTAATGAAAGTGCCCTCCTTGTAGAGCTGCCATGCTGACTCACGGGAGATGTCCAAGGTGAACTTGGCAATGGGTGGCTCTTGGAACATTCTGTGGTCTTGGAGAAGGAAGATGGGCACAGCAAGAGGTCAGGGAGAAGTACAAGTCCTGGATGGCCTATAAGGCAGGTGCTCAGGCCTTCAGCTGATTGTCCCCCAGGTCAAAGCAGATTTTAAGATGAAGCCAAACTTGTTCGTTAGGCTCAACTCTGCTTGACTACACCCTGAACTCCGCTCAAGCCAGACTCCAAGTCAATAGGCCAGGCCCAGGCCCAGGCCCCAGCCTACACCACTTCAGTACTATTCAGTAGCACAGAGCAGGCAAGACTAGGCCATATGAGCGAGCAGTGCGTAGTCTCTGCCCTCCCGTGGGGCCTCCTGAAGAATCCAAGACAAACCCACTTGGTCTGCTGGTGGCTCCACTTGGGATTCCCAAAAAGCTGAGCAGCCTCAGCTTTACTTAAGAGTGCAAAGATGAGGCACCCTGCCTCTATTAAAAGCCAAAAATCAATTAGCTCTATGGTCTAAGCACATGGTGAGCTCAAGGACCCAAGTTCAATCTCTGGTATCACATGCTGTGCTGGCCCTAAAATCAGGCTTGGTGGTGCATACCTATAACCCCAGTGCTGGGGCAGCTTTGAAATGAGGATCACTACAAGTCTGAACTGTGTACTGAAGCCCTGTATCAGACACACAAATAGATAAATACTTTTTTTTAAAGCAAAATATATCTTACCACTGTTGCTATTAAAAATAAACAGGCTCCAGATTGGACACATTGTTGTATATTTATCATTGCATGCATTATTATTCTGATGCTTGAAAAGAAATTAACATTAAGGCAGTGTCATGTACCCCTACATGATTCAGTCCACCCTGAGCAAAAGGGAGGAGGCTGAGTGGGCAGCAGAAATGGGTCCAATCGCTGGTGGAGTCTAGCATGGAGTAGCTGTCCTCACTATTGTCCCTTGCACCTTCACCAGTAGAGGAGATCTGTCCAGTCGCCGTTTCTAAGGTCTTGATCACACACATAATGAAGACCAGGCCACACTTAGCATTGGGGTTTCAGGACCACAGTGGGTGCCTGGACTCTCTGTGCTTTCTAAGTTGAGGGCAACTGCCTGCCAGACACCCCTTCGCCACGGATCCCTGAGTGAGAGGCAGCAAGAATACAGCCAACCGGGGCTGAGTGTGCCTTCGATGCATGCAGGATGCGGCACTTCCTAGCTGAGAGCTTGGTGCTGGGAAGTGACTGAGACCTCAAGCCAAGAAAAGTTGCAGCCAACATGCCAACATCGCAGACGCCGAGCAGATGCTGCTGCTCCTCTGTCCTCTCTCCCCGGGAGTCGGCCAAGTCCCCAGGCCCAGCCAGTGCTGACATTTAAAGCAAGCTGAGTGTCAACCATATTAAACAACACACCAAACTGTGGGTTATTAAGTGCAAAGTAAATTGACCACAGCAATTAAGCTGAGATTAGGGAGTGATAAAGCTAGAGTCTAAGGCTATGGACACTGTAATATACAGGCTCCAACCATAATAAAGCATGAATGTCTCATCCCAAAATCAGTAACAACTTCCAGTCCCCCCAGGTTCCCAGATCCCTACCTTGGTTGGACTCCTCTTTCTTTGGACAATATGGCATTTTCAAAAAGAATAGGATTACACTTAAAAATTATTGGGCACTGAATCAGGGGCCACATCCTTAAAGAAGTGGCTGATCTGGGTGGCTGAGTGCTCTCTGCTTCTTCCCAGGTGTTGCACCTGGGAAGGTGGTGTCACCCAGAGTTCCAGAGGTAGGGACAGTAACTACTTTCACCCTATAAGTGACAGGCACCCTATAGGCACCAGGCAACTCCAGGGCACCAGCTGTAGGTCCCTGTAGGCAGAAGACACCCAGCAAGATTCCAGGCAGATCAACCTCATCAACTCAATTGGCCAGAGCCCAAGGGCAGAGGGAGCGTGTTCAGGCACTGGGGACATCCACGACACATCTCAGAACAAGCACACACTGCCCTTTGAGTGTCTGGCCCAAGGCTCTGTTGGCAACAGGGTCATGGTCTTGCCAACAGGCTGCTGGCCTGTCCCTCAGGCCTCTCGCCAGCCACAGAAGTTCAGATGTTACTGGTATAGGAAAAGAGTGTCCAAGAAGACTCTGATCCCTGAGTCACCCAAAACTGCCTTTCCTCCGAAAGAGTCCCCAGGCCCAGTGCTGACTTATCTCAGGAGCTCAGTGTGCTCAAAGCCTCAGCATTCAGCAGCTGAGATTATAGAATGTAGAGTCTCACAACTGAATTCTGACACAATCCTGCTCGCTCTATGACCTTGACCTTTTCTCAGCCTTGGCATCCTCATGTATGAAATGCTCCAGTTTCAGAGTCTGCATGAGTGCATACACATCCGTATTCTCAGCTGGGGAAATAATGCATTCAGCAGAGGAGGAATCATCCTCACCACTATCATCATCCCAAAAGAACTCACCACTGAATTTTGTAATGCCTCTGAGCATTAGCAATGCAGATTCTGGACTCTCATAGAAAGGCTTGTTCAGGGTTACTTTCCATGATTAGTGACCTGCCTAGCAAGAGCATCTATTGCTGGTCCTGCTTCTGCACCCCAACCAGGTGGGTGGTGAAGTTTGGCTCTGCCAGCTGTCCATGGCTTTTGGACTCCCACAGAAGCTAGATTCCAAGTGAACCTGGTTAATTAGGGTCCTGTTGGGAGCTTGAGAGCAAAGCCAGGACTTTTCTCCCAGTCTTCTCAAACAGTTCCCAGGAGAAACCCATCTTCTCTGTGGCTCAGACTTCTCCAGATTCTCCAGATTCCACACAGGATCCACTCAAAGTCCCTGACCCCTGGCCTCTAAAGACACGAACCCATTGAGCTCAGTTGCTTCTTCATGAGAGGCAACAATAATAGTGGTGTTTAAAGGATTGTTGAGGAAGCAGATTCCATCTATTTCTCCCGAAGGCAGAAATCACCACAGGGATGAAGTGAGAGGTAAGTCACTGGCAGGGGCATTGCATGAATTAATAGACTGCCCTTTTCAGCCGCCATCCTAATCAAACTTTCTACTCCAGCCTCATTTCTACCCCTTCCATTGCTCCTTAAAGTGGGGGTAGGGATGGGTAGAGACCAGCTTGTTTTATTTAACATGTATCATTATAAATTGCCCAAAGTCCTTCCTGGTTGGAAGCAGATCCGAACAAATGAATGCATAAATAATGTGACACAGAGATGCTGTGGGTTGGGGAAATAGTTTAACCCAGAGGATTGGACTTATTTGCAAATGGCTCTCTGAGGTTTAAGACATCAATGATCAAATTTTTGGAACATTTTTTGGTTCTGAGTGGTCAGGAAGAATGAGGAATTTCCACCCCAAATAGTAGATTCCAAGCTATAAAGCCTTGTTTGAATCTAAGAGGTATACATCTGATGCTGCTGGGAAAGAGGGGTGGAGGAACCCTCTGGCTTCTCAGCTTCCCTACCCTCAAAGATGTTGGAGCTGATTTAGAAGACCACCTCTGCCCCAGATCACTTTACCTGCTCCTTGGCCCAGCCAGCAGGACCCTGCTCCCAGCTAGATGACACACTGGAAACCTTTGGACAAAATAATTCCTGTCAGATTGCAAATAGTCCTATATAGACATAAGGTGTTTGCCCATGAATGTGAGAAGGGTTTATCCAAATCCTTTGGGAAGGATTGTAGACACCAGCAAGGAGGCTAATCTGGGAGATCTCTTGAAAGGAAGGCATCCCCTGATGATCTGGTGGGTTCCCTTTCAGTGCCCTCTCAGGCTATCTAGCTACAGTGGGTCTCGATCAAGCTACCCTGGTTTTCCTTCTGACAGTTGAGCAGGTTGAAGGAAATGGCCACTTCAGCCCCTGTAACTCAAAAGTTGGTTCCTCAGCACCAAATTTGTACATTTGACATTTAAAGTTTTCCATAATATGTCCTTAAAATCAACTTAAGATCCATTACACCTTCAGAAAACAGATGGACCTTGTTGATAATGTTAATAATAAAATATACTGACCAGTGATTCTTGACCACTTATCATGTAACAAGCACTATTTTCAGCACTTTTTTCATCTGATCTTCACAACGATTGTAATAATGTCACTCCCACCTTGTGGGCAAGAACTCCAGCCATGAGCTCATTCCCCATGTAAGGTCTGGGGCTGGGGTTCAAAGTCAAGAGGTCCATGCCTAAGTCATAGCCTTATCTCAAGTAGAATGGTCCTCTATACAAGCTACATGTCTCCACCCCCAGTGACAGGATGCACAATTAGACTGAGAGAGGTTCATTAACTTGCTCAAGGTCAATGACCTCCAAAGCACCTCTACTTTGGGCTCCACTGTGTTCCCATTGGATCCCCAAACCCTAGAGCTACCTTTCAGGCCTCTCCCCCCAGAACCTTCTTTCCACCTACACATCCATCATTTGCTTGAAAAGCAACGGAAAGCCTGGGCAAGCAGAGGAAAAGTGCTTGAAATGGAACAAAAGCAGCAAATTGTTTCTCTTCCATGAAAATAAGGAGTCGAGAAAGCCAAAATCTTTGAATACGACCCAGAAAATGAACTTCCTTTTTTCTGGGCTAGGGCTATAGATGCCAAATTCTACCTCAAGTCTTTAAAAAAATCAAACCAAACCAAGCACTCCTAAGCCTTTAACCCCTCTACGATTCCGTTTGTAATAAAAACATAGACTTCCCCTCTCCCCTGGCAGGGTGAACTACTGTGGTTCATAGAGCTACTTTTATAGTCAGCTAATTATCCCCTTGAACGGTGGCTGATGATCTAACTTCCCGCCCTTGGCTTGGCCTGAGAGCTCCCCATCTTGGCCCCAGAGGCCTGAGCGGAAGAGAGTAGGGTGAGCAGGGACAGAGACGGAGCTCTGTGGCACCCACCTCTCCCAGCCTGATGCGCCAGCCTTGGAATCAGGAGACCTGGCCACACATCTGCTTCTGCCAGCTCCTCCTCCAGGTTCAGTTTCCTTATCTGTAAAATGGAGATGCCATTGGTGCTATGAGAAAATGTATGGGAGACTCTACACACGTCTGGTTCCGTAAATGCTGAATTATTCATTTCTCTCCTGCTCTGCTTTTCCTTTGCTTTCAAGGCTACCCAGCACCAAATAGCCTGAATGAACAGTGGCTAATTCCAGCGTACTTTTCCCCAGTAATAGCCCTAATAATTATAGGGAACATTTAGCAGGCACTACAGGCCAAAATGTGTATTAAAAGGTTTATAGGCATTATCTCATTTAATCCTAAGAGCTCCTCTCTGAGTGATTATTATCTTATTATCTTGTCCACTTTAAAGAAGAAACAACTGAAGCTCTGAGAAACTACTCAACTAGAATTAAAACTCAGCCCTTGCACTATGATTTAATTGCTCGATAGTCATGTGGTATGATTTGATTTCCTTGTTTGTATATCTTATTTTTTCCTACTGGAATAAATAAATCTCATTTTCCATTTGTTTAGACTTCTATACACAAAGCTAAGCATTCTTTCCTCCCTGCACTGTACCTTCCTCAACCCCAGCAGATTCTCAATACGTATTTTCATCCTTAAACTCATATTTTTCAAGGAAACCTCCTTCCTGGATCCTGTGCTCTCAGGATCTAGCTGACTGAGCTTTCTCCAGCCCAGCTGGTCAGCTGTGTCACTGAGCTTCCCTTTCTTTGCCTGTCCACGTTTCTTAGCTTCTTTGGGTTCCTCTGTTTTGGTTTACATTCTTGTGGAGTGAACGTTTGTGTCCCCCCAGACATGCTTCCAGGTGACTATTCTGGAGTCAGAGGTGTGAAGAGGCGCTAACGATCCCATGAGGTCATGATAAGGCCGTGCAAGACACAGTGGTGGAAGGGACATGATGATTTCTCCCCCATCACGTGAGGATATGGTGAGAAGCAGCTCAGGAGGAGGGCTCTCATCATGAACCACCCTCACGGACCTTGATCTGGGACTCCTGTCTTCCAGAGAGGAGAGGAGATAAACATGTAGTTCAAACCGCCCAGCCTGTGACATTGTGTTATGGAAGCCCATGTTCACTGATACAACTCTCATTTTGCTAAACTAAAAATCTTAGTAGCTTTATGGGAGTTGATCTTTTTTGAACTCTTCAATTCTTTTTAAATAGTAGATGAAAAATTTGCTGGATGTAAACTTCTAGGATTGGAAGGAGCCTTCCTCTCCCTTGCCTCAGGGTGCACCATTGTAGTCTGACTCCCACTGCTGTCCTGAAAAGGTCCCTGCTGTTCTGAACTTCAGCCTTCAGGTCTGACATACTCCTCTCTTTGATGGCTTTAGCATTTTCTCTGTATCTGTGCTGTTCCAAAATTTTACCTTCATGAGTCTAGAGTCAATTTTTTCTCCCATTCATTTCACTAAAAAGTCAATCATTTAATTGGGAGACGTAGGACCATGTTTAAAAAATACTTTTTTCTTTTTTTTTCTTTTCAGAATTTTATTGATAAACAAATAGCAATTAGACAGTTTCAAATCAAA
>NDGM010857567.1:0-11330 GCA_002564305.1 Octomys mimax
GTCTACAGGGTCTCATTACACAGATTGGACTCATAGTGATCCTTCTGTTTTCAGCCTCCCAAGTGTTGGGATTACAGGTGCGCACCACCATGCCCAGTTTCAGTCGCAGTCTCAGCAGGCCCTAGGGGTGGGGCTGATATGGCATGCTGGGGATTGAACCCCAGTTGCTGCGCCTGCCTAAGCAGGTGCTTTAGTCTGCTGAGCTATCTGGTCGGCCCTAAAGTAAGATAATATTTTTATTAAATAAGAAAATAAGGGGAAAATTGAAGAAGATGGGAAAAAGGATTCTTGAATTTAACATCTAGACTTTCTCATTAAAATTTTTATTTTTATAAATCATCAGTCCCGTATCTGTAGGCAACATGATTAATGTCCATTCTGTATATTGCTATGATTTTGTGTAGTTTTTATTACACACTTCTATAAAACCCTCTTACGATAGTGTTTTATTTGAGCTCCCTCTGGCACTGTCTAGTATGTTGGACTAGTGTTAATGGTTCCCATTTTATAAATGGGAAAACGTAAACTTGGGGAAGATGGATGGCTTGTCGTAGAGGACACAGTTACTATGTGTAATTCCAGGACTAGAAGGCAAGTTTGATTCATGATCAGTGTTCATTTATCCTAGATAGAAACAGATTATTTATTCTGGACATTCTTTTTTAAATACTCCAACCTGCCTTCTCTCCAGTTTTGTGCCATTGCATCTCTTTCATTCTGAGTTGAACCGTGTATGTATAATTGTTCTTTTTACTAATCTCATTAGCATAAATTAACCCCTCCCCGTCCCTCTCTCTCTCCCTTTCCCATCCCCCCCCTTTTTTTTTTGGTTCTTAGAGACAGGGTCTCATTATGTAGTACAAGCTGACCTTGAATTCACTGGCTAGCCCAGGATGGCCTAGAGCTTGAGATGATCTTCCTGCCTCAGCCCCTTGAGGGCTAAGACCATAGCCATGTACCACCACACCTGAGTTCTCGCTTATTTTCTAGCCTTACTGTGCCTATTATGTACATAAACTACTTACTTGGTCATTATTTTATGGAGTTGGGTACTCAGGGTGCTTCCAAATAATTACTCATTTTTAGGAAAACCACAGTAATAAACTAAGCCATCTCCACAAGACTAATGCCATGTGCACAAGAGAATTAGAACCACATAATGTTTGAGTTGGAGGAAAACCATCTTGGAGGGTACTTTCTTGCTTTGTAAATGAGGAAACTGGAGCTCACATGAATTGCCCAGGTTCCCACAGGGAAGTAGAAGCGATGTGGTAGGTAGTGCCTGCGACTGCTAACTTCGGCCCAGCTCCCCTTCTGTGGCAGCAAACATGACAGAGAACAGTTGTCTCAGCCATTGGATTTTAGATGAATGGTCACCTGTGAAAAGATCTTCTGAAAAAGAAGGTGCTATATTGAACGTATTTTTAAAGCAAACTTCCTATATAAATGTTAGCATTTCAGCAGAAAGATTGGTTCACTGTAAGAATCCTTTAGATACTAAGTAGTACCCCTGCCACTTTGCACACTGGAGTAAGATCTCGCTCACTTGTTGGGTAAAACCCAGGCACGTGGCATCAAACTTGTGAACTGAGTAATTAACAGCACTTTCTGTCCTACTTGTAGTCTTCTTAAAATGCAAGCTGTTACCTGAAATAAGCCAGGTACAGACTGACAGATGCCTCCCTACTATATGTGGCAGCTAGAAGAGTTGATCTCATGGAAGTAGAATGTGGAGCAATGGTTACCACAGGCTAAAAAAGGTAGAGGGAGGGAGGATGGGGGGAGTTTGGCTAAGCGGTTCTGAGTTCTAGTTCCAGAGGGAGAATGAGTTCCCTCCCATGTCCTAAAACACAGAACTATACTGAGGGCTATGGTTAACAACAACTTATTGGTATTTCAAAACAGTAAGAGAGAGGGTTATGAGTGTTCATTGAATGATAAGTGTTCAATGTGATAGATATGCTAATTACCCTAATATGATGGCTTTGCATTATATAAATCCATCAAATTAACATATTCCATCCTTCCTCACAAAAAGGCATAACTTGGAGAATATATCTGCATACATATGTGCATATGTTTGTGTGCACATGTGTTTTATATACATGCCCAGGTTGCACCCCTAGACCAGGGGTCCACATATCACCATTTCAAACCATAAGGTGGCTGTATATGGGAATCTTCTTGGAGTTTAAAAAATACTGATGCCTAAGTCCCATTCCAGCGGTTCTGATCTACTTGACCTGGCATCTCTGTGGGTATCAGAATTTTTTCAAAGCTCCTCTTCTAATTCTAATAGGCAGCTAAGATTGCAGCCCTCTTGCTCAGTGAGACCAGGTTTATTTGAGCACAGATGAGGTGCTCAAAAACTGACCATATTGAAAGAAAGAAGGGTTATAAGAAATGATAGTGCTAAGAAGTCCTGCATTTCCAGTTCTTTGGTTATTTCCTAGGCTTGACTGGGCTGGGATTTGGAGTTGAAGGGGGCAGCAAAGCCTAATAAAATCAGCTCACAGGCAGAGCCTTCACTGTGGCCACCCGTGGAACCTTGAGCTGAAACTGACAGCCACGATCTTGCTAATTGCCCTTCCATTGTTTCTGCTATGATAGGTGGGGCACACCTGCCTGTCACACTCTTTCTAGCATTGTTCTTGGAAGAAAAATAGCTGGGAACTAGCATCTCAGACAGGAAGGTGCTCCAGCCCCGGCTTTAGCCTCAGGTGAACTCTGTCCAGTTCACTGAGTGTCTGCCAGGGCCTCCCCACTGCCAGGGCTTAGCTTGAGAGATTCCTGAAGCACAGACAGCCTCTGTTGCCTAGTTTCCTTTGTTCCTGGGATGATTCTTGTGTAGTCCAGAGGATAAGGGAAGGGAAGTCTTTCCAATTCTGGGTGAATGCAAGTGCTCCCTACTGTGGAGAGGTTTGGCTTTCTTGGAAGAGGCACTGGCCAGGCCACTGAAAGCATCTCCGATCACAGAGCTGCTCCTCATTGTGTGTGATCGGAGATGTTTCCAATGGTCTTTGCATCAGAATCCCTTGGAAGAGCTGAGGGACCCCCAAATCTTCTGACTCCATAAGTTGAAAGGTGGTTGTATACCTTCCCTGGTGCTTTTGATGCTGTGACCCAGGGACACCCACTACTCCAGGAAGGATACAGTGATGGGACTGTGCTGCAGTGTGTTTTTAGGAAATGGTTAAAAGGTCACAAAATATGCGACTGCGAATTGTGCGTGGTGGCAGATGCCTGTAGTCCTTACACTCACGTGGTATACATGTGAGGTGAGTGGTGGACCAGGAAAGTACCCTGGGAAGGGAGTGCCAAGGCTCCGTGGGATACATGGGCAAAGAGGTATGGCTCAAAGAAGGCTTCCAGAAGTAGGTGACAGCTGGGTAGAAGATGATCAGGAATATCCAAAAAGCAGCATGGACCAAGGTGAGAGTGAACACAAGCAAGTTTCGCAAGGGAATGACACAAGGCCTTGGAGGAAGGAAAGGGCTGAATGTGGAGGGGTCTAGTTTGGGTGGGCCAGGGCAGGCTGGTTCCAGGACTCTGTCCTTCTCTGGGGAGTCTGGGCCAATCTGATGAGAAGCAAAGTTGTCAGGGACATAAGCAGGCAGGAGGATGATCAGACTTGCCTGCTGACTGCTTTTGGAAAATGAACTGGACTGAGTATATGTCAGCAGGAGACACAGGAGACTGCCAAGGAATGCCCATGGGAAGTGATGCGGCCACAGGGGACACGGCCTTTACGTCATCTTGTCCTTGCATCACCCTCCGCCTCTGCTCAGCATTTTAAGCTTTTCCTTGACTATGTACTGATGGAGGGCTGCAGGGCAATCATCTTGTGCTCCCCGTATGAAGATGGTGTTTTAAGTGAATGTCAAGGACAACCTTTGAGCAGGTGAGCCACAAAACTGCAGTTGCAGATCTGGGCATGGTGGCACATGCCTATAATCCCAGCATGGAGTCGGGAAGATCACAAGTTTAGGTTCTTCTCGGGCAATTTAGTGAGACTTGTCACTTGAAAAGTGAAGAAAGACGTAGCTCAGTTATGAAGCATACCTGAGTTTAAACCTCAGGGGAAAGAAAACATGAGGGGTGGTATGGAAGACAGTGGGCCAGTCCCAGTTTCTAAGCCTAGGACAGGTGGGAGAGATGCTCATTTTGTATCGGAGGGTAGCTCCAGCTTCCAGCTTGTCTGGCACTAGCCAGAGGTCATGCTTCCCTCTTCTGCTCCTATCAGAGACAGATTACAGCCTTGCAGCTCAGCCACATGCTTGGCCCAAAACTGGGGCCACCCTGGACAGTCTGCTAGGTTCACAGTACCCTCAGGATGGCCCTGGTGCAGGGCACTATGGAGGGAAGAGGCTGTCCAGAAAAAATAAGGGTCCTTTCACGCCCACCACAGCTGCAAACCAGCTGTGCATGAAGGCAGTGGAGAAGAGGGCTGCAGTGGGCTAATTGCTGGGTAGGCCAAGTGCAAACAGAGCTAGGGAGGGGAGAGTTCTCATCTGTCTCTGGCTCCTCTGCAAAGAAATCAGCAGCGATGGATTTCACTTGTGGCGCTTCTCGCTTCAGCCTGGTAATGAAAATTTGATTTGTGGTTTCCTCTCACAGGCTCTTCATCACACAGTAATTGATACATCTCCAACAAGTAGCTCTCAAGGAAATCAATTCTGACAGGTCCCGTCAGCACCTGGGTTGTGTAACAAGGATCTCTGTAGGCCCAGTCTCTCCTGTGTGCCCCTTCCTCCTCCAGCCTGTGGGGTCATCCCATGGCTGACTTAGGGGCTCCCTTGGATCCCCACATGGGCTTCTGGGAGAGAAAGAGGTGATGGGGGCCACAAGGAGCAAATTGACCTGTGGGCAGAGTCTGCATCTGGAGGTAATGGTGTCAAGATTTATAGGCCACCTTTATCCAGGTGGCTTTGCTGCTTCCCACGAACCAAGTCGCTGGGGTTGAGACCATAGGATGGGGAGCTGGCGCCCTGCTGCAGCCTGAAAGGGTGGTAAGCACAAGGTGCCAGGCAGATCCGCTGTCCCTGTTCGCCCTGTTTCATCAGGAAGAAAGGCAGGTTCTGAATGCCTTTCCCAGGGCAGGCCCAGACATTGTGCTTATGGCAGAGTCACCTGGGACATCCTTGCTTGCTAAAGATGGCCAGTTGTGTAAGGGGACTTCTGTCCACCTTTTGCAGAAGCAGAGGTGCTCTTTCCTGAGCCCATCTGCTGTTTGGGTCTGAATGAAAGTCAGCATACAGTGTATGTCATCACCATGTTCTTGGGTCATTTGAGGGAGTCCTGTCTTTTCCTCCTCTCATGGTGTTTACTGCTGGCCTTACACAGTAGAACAGCACCAGGATGTGCTCTGCCTCCTTCTTGAAGAATGTGAATTGTATGACTCTTGTCTCCTTGGATACGCAGCATACCTCAGGGCAGGCACCTAGGCCTCTGCACCACTCCCCTGCGTCCCACAGTAGCTGTTGTGTAAGTGGAGGCTTCTCTGAGATGCCTAAGTCGTCCCTCTCACTGTCTGAACACACCTGCCTTTCCAGGGTCCATCCAGTGCTGCTCATGGCTGTCCCCTTCCACCCACCAGAAGGACTGCTTGGCCATGTTTTCATCCTTCACCCTGTAAGCCATGTGGGAGCCATAGTTTGCATATTCATATATTCATTCTAGGTCCTCTCACTATCCTCAGATGCACTCAAAACATGAGGAAGCACCAGGCCCATGGCACTTACCTGGGGTCCCATCTATTTGGGAGGCTGAGGTTGGAGGATTATGAATTTGGAGCCATCCAGGGCAACAAAACAAGATCATATCTCCACTTTTAAAAAATGTATTGAATACAGGGACTACAGGGTTTCACTACACAGACTGGACTCATAGTGAGAGTCCGATCTGTTTTCAGCCTCCCAAGCACTGGGATTACAGGTGGGTGCCACCACACCCAGTCTCAATCACAGTCTCAGGGTGCCCCCAGGGTGGGGCCGGCATGGCAGCAGGGATCAAACCAAAAAAAAATTTTTTTAAAGCAAGGGAGCAAGATATATAGTTATCTACTGCTGTATAACAAATGAGCACACAATTCAGAAATTAAAACAGCAAATAGTTACTATCCTATGGTGTCTATGGGTAGGAATTTGGCAACAGTTTAGCTGGGTGCTGTTTGCCCAGGGTCTCTCATGAGGTTGCAATCAAGATGTTGGCTGGGCTGCAGATATCTGAAAACTTGCCTTGGGCTGGGGAGATCTGCTTCCAAGATCACACAATGACTGTTTGCTAGAGGCCTCTGTTCCTCTCTACAGCTCTTACCATAGGCGGCTGGCTTCCCCCAGAGCAGGTGATAAATGAGAGCACGTGGGAAGCTGTGGTGCCTTTTATTACCTAGACTCTGAACTTGGGTACTGTCATTCCATTTTCTCTCTGTTCATTACAAGTGAGTCACTAAGTCCAGCCCACACTCAAAAGGAATTGGACTTATGCTTAACTGTTTGAAGGGCATGTGAAACTCATTTTAAACCACCAAAAAAGTATGGCTCCTAATTCTGGCCAAATGAGTACACAGCCAAAGAGTTTATCCCTTCCCACCTGAGGGGCTGTGGCCGGCTCTGGGGGAGCTCTGTGTGCCTTTGGGTTGAGAGTGGAGTAGGACTGGAGTCCGCAGTTAGTCGGCCAGCAGCTTTGGCTAGCATGTGACATGCTCCGTGAGCGTGGGAACCTAGCAGAGTTCCATGTGGTCTCTTGTCAAGAGATCAGTGACACCTTTAACAAGCCCTTGTCCTTTTGAAGGCTTTGTGGAATTGACTTCCAGTCTGCCTAGAAAGACAAAGCATGGGCGGCTTAAAGAACAGTTGGAGAGTGTAAAGGTTTGGGTCTCGGGTTTCTCATCTGTACAGTGAAGGGGATGGAGGAGGCCAGTGCGTCTCTAACCTGGGTGCTTGTTGGAGTCAGCTGGAAAACTTCTTTTATGGTTTGTGTCTAGATGTCCCCCCAAAGTCTCATGCAGTTATAGGGTGGGCTTCTAGAGTTTGTGATTAATTCATGATCCAGTGCTGGGATTATGGTTATGAGAGCTACACCTGCCTGCCCTGGGGTGGGTAGCCTGAATGCACCTCAAAGAAAGGAGAGAGGCTTGCTCTCTCCTACTCCTCCTCCCTTTTTGCTCTTGCTGTTTTGCTGTTTTCCACCATCATGAGTTGCTGCCCTCTGCTATGTGCCAACCTGCCTTGGAGCCAGCCAAATATAGACTGAAACCTCCACAAACTGTGAGCTGAAGAAACCATTTCTCCCTCAGTTTTGGGTGTGGATATTTTGTCTCACTAATGAGAGAAAAGTAACCACGGCAACTTCCCAAAAAAAATGCTCCCAGAAATTCTGATTCATTCAGTCTAGAGGGGAGTGTGGCATAGGAACTCCTTAGATGGGACCCACTTGCCTGTTGGATCTTGACAATCCTGTAGGTTATGACATTTGCTGACTTTAAGTGGTAAGCTCTGTGGTCATATGGCATGGAGAGGGTGCCCAGGTACCCTTGTTGAGAAGCCCCAATCCTGAATGCACCACCTACCCCCAACCCTAGTCACCCACAGTGGTCTAAGAAAGTTCTGCTTTCGCTGTGTGTTAATGAACTCACTGCTGCCACAATAGCTCACAGTGTAACCGGAGGAATTCCTGCATCGGGCAGGTGGGTAAACCACACCCGTGGTTCTCCAGCTGTGGCCTGCAGTTCAGCAACAACTGTTTTTAGCAATGCTCATTCTTTCTGCTCCTTATTCTTAATCAGAATCTCTGGATCCCTGGGGTGGAGCCTTTGCACATGATCTTGATCCATATAAAGCTAGAGAAGCCTAGATCAGAGGGCTGACCTCAGGTTTTCCTTTCAGCAGCAGTGACTTAGGAGAGGGGTATAAATGTCTGTCTTGGAAACATCTGTCTGTCAGAAGGTGCCCTGGGGATGGAGTAACTTCACATGGCTGTAACTTCTGCTAAAGATGTCCCAAAGTCTGACTGCTTCTTGGGAACTGATGCTAGGAATATGGCTGGGACAGATTCCTTGATTAAAAAACAGACAGCCACAGTTTATCACCCTTAAGCATCTCAGTACTATTTCCTATTTTTCCACATCCCTGGGCTATTGTTTTCTATAGTCGAGAGAGTACGTCCAAGCTCTTGTGTCTTCTCTGTTACAGAAGCATTGCATGCACCTACAGTGGTGTTCCGGGGATATGGTGGTGCTATGAAATCAGAGCATGCAAATCCAAATTTCCCGCCCCTTTGGGTACTCGTAGCAGTGACAGGATACGAAGCTAGATGAATGGAATTGAGCCTTTATGACAAGTCTTATTCATTTAAAAATAGAACCTCCTCTAAAAACAAACAGCCAGTGTGGTTGCAATCCCACTATTTTGGGAGGAAGGAGAATCTCATGTTTAACCCCAGCCTGGGTGACTTGATGACTCACCAAGACCCTGTCTCAAATAAAAGGGACTGGGACTGTAGCCCAGTGCAAAGGTCCAGGTTCCAATTCCCAGCCTCCCAAAGTGAGCACCATCAACAAAACCCTCTTTTCTAATTTGAGAGAGTAAAAATTTAAGTGTTTGAATGCTACTTGGGTTATTGTTTTTGTATTGCCTCCTAGCCACAAGCTGTATGCCCACCTCTTGCAGTCAGGCCCTACCCTTGTGGCATGTATGGCAGATCTGGCTAGCAGCAGGCCTTAGTCAAGGGCTGTCCTCTTAAGTTCACTCTCCTTCCAGGGTGGAAGATCTTGACAGCGCTTGTCATCAGGAACTATCTAACTCTGGTGTTTATCTTTAACAATTACTGAAGGAGTTCATTTCTTCAGGAAGCTACAAGGATAGCAGCAGAATTAGATGCTAAGGGCTAATGTGAAGCTGGAAGACTGACCTCCACATCAAATGCTAAATAGTCAACATAAAGCATAGGCACGGACCACAAACTGCAAACATCAATAGCCCTCACTCCAGACGCCCCTTTCCAAGGAGCTGTCGATGGTGTCCACAGGCTCACACAACTGGAGGGGAATGTCTCTGTTTTATTCCTGTAGAAATATGTGTTTGTTATCTTCATTCTGTGTTGTGATGGTCATTTTCCTAGTAGAGAAAAAAAAAAAACAAAAAACAGGAGAAGAAAAAAACTGTATTGTCCCAAATCATGCTCCCTTTCTATTTGGTATGTTTAGTTTTCTTAAGTTCTAGAATCACCTAGAGGGCTTTAAAAATAATACAGATACTTTGGAGGCAGTCCAGAGGTTGAGATTTGACTAGCTAGGGATACAGTCCATAGGCCCCCTGCACCTGTATTTTAAACAGTTCCGTGGATGATACTAGTATATGGTTCATGCTGTGAACACCTGGGTAAATTAATTCAAGCATTGCATTTTTTTTTTTTTGGATCTTGACTAATTTTTCCCTAATTTTCTACTGTACAGATTTATCCAGTGCTCAGCTTTGAAGACATTCTCTATCTTCCAGTGTGCTACAATAAGTAGTCTCTGTGTCTGTCTGTCTCTGTCTGTCTGTCTGTTTCTCTCTCTCTCTGTCCTCTCTTTGAAATATGATGTTTGGTGACAGTGGTATGAGCTATATACTACCCATCTGGCTTTTCTGTACAGAAAATTGAATCCTGTTGTCCACAGTCTACACTTGTTAGCTTTCCATTGCTGTGACAGAATGCCTGAGAATGATAAAGGAAGAAACACTTATTCTGGCTCACAGGGTTTGAGAGCCTGGTCAGCTGGCTCCACTGCTTTGTGGGCCAATGGCAGGGCATCAGCATCTTGGTGGAGGACAGCTACTCACTTCATAGCAGCTGGGAAGCAAAGGGAGAGAGAAGAGCACAAGAGGAGGCCAAAGACGAGCTATGGTCCCCAAGGCCATGGCCCTGTGGCCCACTTCTTTCAGCTAGGCCTTACCTCTTTAGTTTCCATTATCTCCTGTATCATCACTTTCCCTTGCTGAGGCAAAATACCTGACACCTGAAACTTAAAGGCAACGTGAGTTCAGTCCATGGTTGGCCAGCTCCAGGGCAGAAACAGCACAGCAGAAAGGGCTGGCAGAGGAAAACTCGACCCGTGGCATCCAGGAAATGTGTGTGTGCAGTGGGGTTGTAGAGGCAGGAACAGAAATCCACCCTTCCAGACCACACCCCAGGTGACCCCCTGACACCAGAGCCTCCCTCCTAATAGCACACTTGGCTATGAACTCATCGATGGATTCATCCACTGAATATAGTGCCCTATGACGCAGTCACCTTCAAACAACCCTACCTCTGAACATAAGAGACTTTCGGAGGACACTTTAGAGCAAAACCACACCACCACCTAATAATGCCATCAAATAATGAATTCATCACTGGGTTAATTCACTGATGAAGTTAGAGTCCTCATGATTAGCTTCTAAAAACTTCCCTCCAAACACATGAGCCTTTAGAGGGGATATTTTAGATCTAACATACCATAATGTACAAGTATGACTGACTTGGTCTGCGTGTCTACCTCAGCCGGTGCCCTGGGCACTGCTCTGCCTCAGGTCCACCTGTGCAGGGCTCCACTCGCTCAACAAGGAGCCCGGCAAGTGAGGGTAACTGCCTCCGCAATATCTTGTTAGCATTAGTGGGAAATCAAGTGGACGATCCTTGGGCTGTAGTAACAGGGAGACCTATGTCCATTCAGAAGGACTTGTGTGGAATCATTTATGCAACACTTGTGCCCAAGAAGCTTTTTAACTTTTAATTCATGACAAGATTTTTAAAAATCTGTATCGGAAAGCAATTTCTGAGCAACGTTTTAATTGGCACTGGTTTGTCAAAGCTGCCAGATTTGGCTTGATCAATTTAGCTGAGAGACCTTTGGTAATTACCAGTTGTCATATTTTAAACGAATTACTCTTATAAGAAATTCTAATTGTAAGGAGAAGGTTTGCGAGAAAATTAAACTGGAAAATCACCTCTTATGCTTGAGGAGGGCAGGCCTCAGGCACTGGAGCTCTTGATGCCAAAGTGGTGAAAATAGCCACACCTACGCTCAGCTGGCCTGGCTGTGAATCCCAGCTGGGGAACTACTAGAGCGTGTGGCTTTAGTGCTTTTGGGTCTGGGAGGCCTCCTCTGTAAATATGTGAGAGTAATGTAGGAATTGTGTGGGGAGGAAGGAAGAAAATTCTTACAAAACACTTTGAACAGCATGGTTTATGGTAGTAAGCTCAATGTAGATTAGCCATTTTTATGGATATTTTTTTCTTTTTTTAATTAATTTTATTGAAAAGCTAATAGCAATGAGACAGTTTCAAAACCGATTAGTAGGACAGTT
>NDGM010857731.1:0-11191 GCA_002564305.1 Octomys mimax
TAGCAGGTAGGATCATTTGCCCACTAGGTAATAGTTGTACTTCAGCACAGTACCAACCTCCCAGCCCTGCCAGGCCACCAGGACAGCAGTGTCCCTAGTGTCTTCTTGCCTGGCACAACACTACAGCCAGTGGTTACTGAGTTTGGCTTGGATCATCCCAACTACTGTTCATGACAGCCCTACTCAGGAAGCACCAGTATCACCCTCATTTACCGAGGAGGAAACAGAGGCTTAGGAAGTCAGAGCAGTGGGTCCCAGGTCATGTGTTAGTGACAAAGGAAGGATCTGAACGGGTTCTGTCAGCAAAGCTATCTTGCCACTTAGGGAGTGCTCACTACCTGTCTGTTGAATGATTTTGAACAAATTAATCTTCCTTGTTCTAGGGACACTGAGGCCTAGGGCATGGACCTTGAGGCTGGCCTCCTGGGCCCCATCTGACTTATGGATCATCTTAATGGTGCAGCGCTTCTTCATAAGAAGTGTGGCCTATGATAAGTCATCTTCTCAGAGCCTCAGCCTTCCAGTCTCTAAAACAGGGAGAGGGTTGGGGGTAGATTATGGGAATCACCCCTCCTAGACTCTCTTCTACTTCATCAGCTCTTTTTCTAGCTCAATCCCTTTACTCAGTAATGTAGGGAGCCCCAGACTGTGGAGTGTGGACAGGGAGTCCAGAGTCTTGGGGACCCCTCAGAGAAGTGGGTTCTCTCCTGCTTATCTGCCCCCTGGCCATGTGGTACTGCCTGATAAGGGGGCTATATCACAGGAAGGGCAGAGACTCTGACAGTGGGGACAGAAGGCAGTTAGTTCTCTGGTGGTCTGCTGGGGTGGTCTGGTGGTCAGATCTGGGGTGGAGAAGGGAAACTTTAGGGGAGGTGAAGGGACTTGTGAGAGAGAGGAGAGAATTGGAAGTGGACAAAGAATTTCTGATTTTGAGAAAGGACAGGTTCTGGACACTAGAGCATCACCCCAGAACCCTAGGCTTATCTCCAAGGGTCTTCTTGTCCCCCTGCCAGATGGTGACAGATTTTCCCTGCTCCTCCACCTCCCCTTTCACCCAAGCTGGAGAGTTGTATCCCAGGATCAGCTTGTGGAGGGATCTAGCAGCAACACAACTGCCAGCCCGAGACCTCCCCTCCCCAGTCACTCAGGACAGACTCCCAGCTCCCCCTCCTCCCGGCACTCCCCAGTGCCCTGACCAGGCTCCCCACACTTACTTGGAACAAGGGGAGAAGACAGAGCAGATGCAGGAGAAGCTGTGGAGCATGAAGGAGGCTTGGGTGCCCCTGGGGGTTCCCCATGTTTCGGTTAGGGACAAGGGACCAGAGCCCATGCCCAAGGCAGCAGGCCCCGCCCCTGCCAGCTCCTTCCCCAGGCCTTTTCCTCCTCACTAGCTTGGGAGGGTGGGGAGGCTGAGGTGAGGCCCAGGGCTCTCAGGACAATCTCCACCGCCTCCGCCAGGGCGATGGTGACACGGCCCCACAGCCCGCCCTTTCAGGTTATTTATAACCCATGCTGGGCAGTGGCTTCCAGCGTGGCAGCCAGGGGGTCAAACTGCCCTCCAACCTGCAGAGCAGGGGTTCTTATTCATGGCTGCAGCTCCTGAGGAGAGGTGGGGGGTCCCTGCCTGAGGACAGAGTGGGTCTGCTCAGGTCCTTCCCTGTGCTACCGGCAGGCAGAATCCACTGACCCGAGGGGCTTTGCACAGGTGAATCTGGAGATGCTATCTGTATTAAGCAGCATTTGCAAGAGATCAGATTTAATGCAGGATACAGAAATTTATAAGACTAGATCACAATATTTGCCTCCGCAGTCAAATGTAG
Organism: Octomys mimax; assembly: GCA_002564305.1. Taxonomy (NCBI): domain Eukaryota; kingdom Metazoa; phylum Chordata; class Mammalia; order Rodentia; family Octodontidae; genus Octomys; species Octomys mimax. The sequence continues at coordinate 1,821 of NDGM010857731.1, forward strand.
AAGAGTTCAAGTGATCTGCTCATGTGCGAGAGTTTCAAATAATCCAACTGAAGGCTTGGATTCCTCATCAGTGGCCCCCCGAAAGTCCACATCAGGAGGCTGGAGGAGGAGGAATTCAACAGGGAAGACTGAAGGATCTGTGCCGGAAGCCCAAGAGCTGGTGCTGGAGGCTGCGGAGTGCAAGGCAGGCTGAAAGACCAGCCCTGAGAAACCAGCATAAAACTCTTTCCTCTTCTCCTATTGTTCTGACAAAAGTCCTCCTTAAGTGCACCTTCCAGCTCAGGAACAGCTAACTCCATGCAGCTGGGCAGTCCCACTGAAGACAGCCATTAATCAATCAGCCACTACATACATGTCACATCGATGCCACTCTTCCTGATTTTGGCAACTTCATGGTGGGTGGGTAAGAGTGTCCCTGCTTTTAGAAAATACACATTTAGGGTTAAAGAGCCACCGTGTTTCTAACTGATTTTCCAGTAGTTCGAAAATACACACAGAGAGACAGATACACAGACAAGACAAGAAATTCAGTGGTGCTAAATGTAAATCGTTGGTCAGCGTGGGCAAACGGTATATGGATGTGATTTGGATCATGCTCCAATTTTTCTGTACCTATTTGTGTGTCTCATATGGTAATAAAATGTTGAAAACCAAATAAATACAAAGAAAGTGGAGAAGTGACAGGAAACGTAGCGTGCCTGGATTCACCCAGTGACTTTAGGGCCCCAGGTTGGGGCAGGGGCGGGCCCAGGGCTGGGGAGCTGCCAGCAGACGAGCACTGGGGGTGGGGGCGGGTTTGTCTCCAGAGCCCCAAAGCAGACCCAATCCTGAAGTGAGGGCTGTCAGGGGTTTAAAAGCTTAAGCAGCAGCTGGGTTGTTAGGATCTGAGAGAAAAGCATGTGAGGAATGTGATTAAGTGGAGAGGGGCTTTGTCTGGTAGGTGCAAGCAGGGGTGAGAGGCCCCTTAGAACACCTCAGAGTGCAAGAAACTCAGGCACACAGGGGTCCCTTGGCTCCCTGCTCCTGTTTTCTCTCTTCCAGGCCCTCCTCCTTTCCTGACTCTTCCAGCTCCCCCCTTCTCTCCTCTGGAGTCTCACAGGCCCAAGTCCGAAACTGTCTGCTTCTCACCAGGGTGGCCTGGACTCTGACTGCCCCATGGCTGAGCATGGACACACACACTCCAGCCTTCCCTTCCTCTTCTCTTCCCCTTCCCTCCTTGCTGGCACAGAGCTTACCCAAGTGGTGTAGGGGACCCCTTGGGGACAAAGCTGGGGGAAGGCTGGCCTGATCTCCCTGTTCATTTGGAAATGATGGGGTGGAAAGTGCACCCCAAGTCCTGGGCTAGGAAAAGACTTTGCTGGTCCTACCAGTTAGGACCTGTCAGTGAGCTTTTAGGGAATGACAGGGATGGGAATCCGGAAGTGTAGGTAACTACGATGGGAGGCGAGACACAGTGTGAGTTCTGGGCAGCCCAGCCTATAAGGCAGGGGACTTCATGGAGCACCATGAAGGGCTTAGACTGATGGGGCAGAGGGTTCATTTACCCCAGCCAGAGGAGTCGGTGGGCAGTGGCCAGAAGCAGGACAGTTACAGATGGCTTGGCTTGGACTTGGCTGGGATAGAGACTTTGGGCCCCAGCTGGAAGGAGGTGTGGTTCTCTGTAGCTGTAGGAGGATCCGATGTGCACTGCAGGCTTAACGAGGAACTGTGTCTCTCAGTGTTCTGGAGATGGGAACCCACCAGCAGGCTCCCATGTAGCTGTGCTGATGAAGAGGTGCTTTTGGTTGGCGGATGGCGGCTGTGTCCTCACATGGCAGAAAGACAGGGTCCCGGTCTCTTCGCAACTGGGGCTCTAACTCCCAAGACCTCAGCCAAGGCTAGACATCTCTCAAGGCCCCACTGCCACATACCCTCCCACGGGAGCTTAGGGCTTCACATATGAATTTCGGGAGGACATAGGCCATTCCTTCTCAGCAGTGGCTTGTCCCTGTCTTTCTTCATGTTCTCAAATAGAACCCCTCCCTCTTCTTGGAAGCATCCTCAGAGAATCACCTTCCAGAAGCTAGAATTTCCTTCTCCCCAGTGGCGATCCCAAAGTACCCAGCAATTCTTCTCCTCTCAGATCTCTGAGGGTGTCCCACTGATGGGTGCTCCTGTATCTGAAGGTGGGACAGCCTAGGTGTAATTGAGACTCAGCTCCCCGGGGGAGCAGTGAAGTCAGACTTTGCCTGGCTCTTTCTCTCCTCTGTCCTACTTTGCCTGGCTCTTTGGAGATGCTCCTGCACCACATTCCCGAGGAATCCTCATCTCACCTCTGAGGACTCCATCCTGGGGAGCTCAGATAGGCTTGGAGTGTCTGATCTGCCCCTCTAAATAAAATGTGTTAATAATAAAAAAAAGTAGCAGTGAAAAAATGAACACCCTGGAGCCTTTGAGTTTGCTTGGGACAGGCTCTACCTTCCCAGCTTGCTTAGTGAAACCAAGCACTGGAAAGAGGTAAGCTGAGCTTGGCACCCCAAGATGGAGAAGAGGTAGAGGGTCTGGTCTGGCTCTAGAAATGAGGACACAGAGGCTTTAAGTGTCATTTGGGAGCAAGGAGGGCTGGGTGGGAGAGCTTCCCTGTGGCACTGAACAGTTGATAAATGTAAGCAGTGAGGCTGGGCTTACCTTGCTACCCTTGATCTTCTCAAAAGGCCCTCATCAGCAAGGTTTGAGGAACAGCTAAACCCATAGGTTAAAGGCTTGGTCCCCAGATGATGGTGCTGTTGGGAGGAGTGGGACCTTTAAGAGGTAGGTGTGGCTGGAGGAAGTGACGTCACTGCAGGTGTGCTCTGAAGGGAGATAATGGATCCCAGGTCTTTTCTCTTGGCTTCCTGGCTACCATGCTGTGAGCAGCTGTACTCTCCCAAGCGCTTCCTGCCATGACGTTGTGCCTCCTCACAGGTCCTGTGGAGAGGGCCAAATGACCAGGGATGAAACCTTTCAAAGCAGGAGCCAAAATAAATGTCCCTTCATTGGGTTGCTTATCTCAGGGATTTTGTCTCCCTGATGGTGAGCTGGCTGACAGAGACCTGAAGCCTCTCCTGCTTCTATCTCCATAACAGAGCTTTCCAACAAATCTTCCCTCCCAGAGGGACTACTGTGCAATATGTTTCTGTTGCTCATTACCAAGGAATTCTGACTGACACAGCAGTGATCAGCAAGTGTGCAGTAGCAGAATTCAAAGGAAAAGAAGGCCAGAAGAGACCCCCCTCCCCATGTTTAGGAGCCAGCACTACTGGGGAGAGCCCAGATGTTGTAAATACAGTGGAAGAAGGTGGTTGGATTCCTGTCTGTGGCTATGAAAGGACAGGGTGACTTTGAAGAGCCAGAGGATGAGAGGACCTTTGGGTTGCATGTGTCTCCAGCAGGGGAGGGGCCTGGGAAAGTTCTAGTATGTAGGCTGGAGCAGCAGGGTGGTCTGGGATTGAAGGTGGAGTCTAGAGCTTAGAAGGCAGACAGGGCTGGTACAGCAGCTCAGGCAAGAGAAGAGATGGTCCTCTCATTGCACAGAAGGGCCTTGGGAAGGGCAGGGCCTGCATGAGCCAGGATCTCTGCCCTGTAGAGACCCCGCAGACCCCATGTCTGATCTGGGGCTGAGACCACAACTCAGGTGCCAAAATCCTGCAGCTGAAGCCACTCTCCCCCACCCCCGACCTTTGGCCAGGTGACGTCCCCAGGTATATGAAGCCATCTCCTTATTTTAGCTGTGGTCATACCAATTTAGCCTGTGCCTGAAAAATCTGCTTTTGCCATTGCAATTTTAGAAGACAGTTCTACAGCACTGTGGAAGGAAGGGACATTGATTTTACTCATTTTTATTTTCCATGACTTCTGTGGAATATTACTTTGATCTGTGCCTCTCTCTTTGTTTTGCCTTCCCAGCTCCTGATGCAGAGAGGCTAGGTCCAGCCATGACTTACGTGGCAGTGCCTTTAAAGAAAAACAAGTCATCACGTTTGATTGATAGAGATTAAGTCAGGGCTGGTGGAGCTTTACCTGCTCACACAGGGCTGGGGGGCTGCGTGCCTCAGAACAGCTGTGGGGTTTGTGCTTTCCGGAATAGCTCAGGCTCCAGTGCCGAGTAGCCTTGGGCCTCGGTCCAGTTGTCGTGTCTGTGGTTTCACAGCTGTCTCCCTGTCCTATGTGCAGGCTCCTCCAAGGAGCAGGTGCCTTGGGCTGGGCTGGGCAGAAGCTCATGGAGGGGATCCCAAGGGTGGTTCTGGACAGGCCACTGCTGGCCCTGGGGAGAGGGTCTGACCAAAAGAGCAGCAACTCTCCTCGTTCAGTGGTCCTGGGAGCCCTGTGATGCACAACTTCCTGCCTTTCCCTCTCCCCTTCTGTTGTCTGCCTGCAAAATCAAATGAGAGCACCTCCCATGGAGGGCCACCACGGGGATGGAACAAGGACTTACAGGGACAGCCACTGCCAAGAAATGTGGTGGAGCATCTCTTTTGTTGCAGCCGCATGTCCTTTAACAGTGGGGACAGGTTCCGAGAGATGCGTCATGAGGTGAGATGATTGTGTGAATGTCACAGTGTCCTTATATGAACCACCACAGCTACAGCTTTGTTGGCTGACATAATGGCATCAGGCTACCATTGTCTCTGTCTGACCCTGGGTACCATGACAGGACAGACTCTATCAAATGGTTGTGGAGGGACTGAATGTATGTAGGGTCTCCAGGCAAGAAGTGCAGAGCGGTGAGGAACAGAGGGATGGAGGAACCACTTCCTCAGTGGGCAGGCTCTGGCTGTGTTCGCCTCTGCCTCTCCCGGGCCCTACAAGAGCACTGCGCTAGAAGGTAGATCAGTCTTTAGTTTAATACTATTTTATTTATTGAGCAGCTAGCAAGCACAGGATACAGGAAGGAAAGACACAACATGATCCCAGTGTCGTGGGGGGATAAACAAGCACGCCAAAGTCACCGGCGCAGTGAGTGTGTTGTCACCAGTACCCTATTCAGGCATGCAGTCAGGAAGGGCAGGGCAGGAGGCTGCAGAGTTCAGGATGGTGAGGGTGACACACGGGTAAGTGCAGGGGTCTTGGGGAGAGGAGATACCCGGGGCTGGGACCCTGCAGGCAGCTTGTAGGGCTGGAGTCTGTGAGGGATGGTGGGAAGGAGCTAAGGTAACAGAATGCCACAGGCATTTATATTCTGTAGTTCTGAAGCTGGAAAGTTTAAGATGGAGGCTCTAGCAGAGCCAGGGGCTGGTGCGGACCCATGTCCTGCTTTGTAGACGGCTGTTTTCCCCATGCAGACTCATAAGGCAGGCAAGCTGTCAAGCCTCTTCTTAGGAGGGTGCTCATCCCATCATGAGAGCTTCACCCCCATGGCCCGCAAGTCCTCTGAGGGGTCCACCACTAAGCACCATGACATAAGAGCCTGGATTTCCGCACATCAAAGTAAAGCACACACATATTCAGTCCTTAACAGGAGCGACTGGGAGAAGTGGAGTGGGCAGAACTCAGGTTGTGGCGTGGGTTTGGCATCTGTGTAGGCTCTGGTCACAGGAGGGATCTGCAGCGTGGAGCAGCAGAGAAGAGAGGTTTGGCTGGAAGCTGGCTCATGCTTGCAATCTCAACCCTCTGGGAGGCTGAGGCAGGAGGATTGCAAGTTTGGACCTTGGGCAATTTAGTGAAACCCTCTCCTGAAACGAAAATAATACGGGCTGGGGTTTTAGGTCAGTGTGAAGACCCTGGGTTCAATCCTCAGCACTGCAAAAAAGAAAAAAAAGTTTGGCTGGAGTGCACCCAGAGGCAAGAGGGCCAGGCAGGAGGCTGTCCAGAGGGGACAGAGTGGGGCTCTGTGTTCTGCTCTTGAGGCTGCACCCCAGAGAAGAGGAGCTGGACCTCAGCTCTTCTGCAGTCAGTTCACGTTCCCACTGTTCAGGTAGAGCACAAGGCCCAGGCAGGCCTGGCACCAGCCACTTGCAGGAGGGTTATCTTCAGAGCCTGTCTCCTGCCTGCAGAGAGCTGAGCGGAGGACCCTTTCTCCTCTGGGGCTTAGCATGCCCCTGCTCCGGGGTGATTTGCTGGGTCTCCAGCTTGGGGTCCCCCTTAGGGTAGGAGCTGGAGGGAACAGGTCAGTAAAAGGCAAGTGTCCTGTGTGACTGATGGGGCCTCAGCTCAGCCCTTATGGTCACTGGTGAGGCCAGGGGGTGGGCAGCTCGGGGCACAGCTGTCTGCACATAGGACAAGACTATGGCAGGTGGTAGCAGACTGGCAGGGCAAGGAGGTAGCCTTTGTTAAAGGAGCCACCCATGTCCAGAGTAGCTGCTCTTGCTTTGGACCATGGGAGGACAAAGGACTGAGCCACGGGACACCAGATGTCGTGCTGTGGTTTGAATGTGTTTCATGAACTGACTTTCCTACCTAGTACTGGGGATCAAATCTATGGCCTCACACATGCTAGGCAAGTGCTCCACCACTGAGCCCCGCCTTCAGCTTTCAGCCCTCCCAAGTTCATGTACTGGAGACAGTCTCCAAATCCAGATGTCAAGCGGAAGTACTAGGGGTCATGAGGGTGCGGGTGGAATTAAGGCTTTGCTTCTTTTTTGAGACAGGGTCTCCCTAGGCAGTTTGGGCAGGCCTTGTGCTCACTCTGTAGCCCCCGGCTGGTCTCTAATTTGCAGCAATCCTGCTGTGGCAACCTCCAGAGTGCTGGGATTAGGCGTGGGGCACCATGCCTGGAATTAGCTTTTATAAGGAGAGCCGTAATGCCTTCTGCATGTCATGGTGCAGCAGGAAGGCCTTTGACAGACAAACGCTCTCTGGCCTTGGACTTCTTTCCCTCCAGCACTGCAAAAACTAAGTCTCTGACCTCATAAATCAGCCTATGCTCTTCTGTCACAGCAGGGCAAAATGTGCCAGGAAGGCCACACTGTCTTGCTCTCCTGGTGGCTGCCACCACCGAGTTAGGGAGGGGTAAGGACTGCAGCTGGGGAGTTTGTCCTCTGCCCGTGTTGTGAGGCCTGAACAGGGAGTGGGAGGGAGTGTTCCCGTCCCACCGCATTGCTCAGCAGGCAAAACCCTGGGAAAACACGGCTTCGCCAGGACCTTGAGCTTCTCATCTGTCACATGGGGTGAGGCTCAACTCCATGCCAGCTGTCTCTCGTCACTCCTGGGTCATGGACGGGGCTGGAGAAGTTTGGATTCTCAGGGGTCTGGCCTCCCTCCCCAGCTTTCTCTGGCATGAGCTGGGGAGGGAGGCCTTTCAGGCAGACATTCTGATTGTCATTGTGGCCATGGGTTGTGGAGGCTGTGCTTTGCTCCGTTGGCCAAAGCTAGCCATCCCTGACAGCGCCTGGAGTCCACTTTCTTCCACTCTGATCTTCTCTGGTCTTCAGTGGCTTCTGGAACAAGGCAAGGCTCTGGAAATGATAAAAGAGGGGATGGTGCCATGAAGGCCACAGCTTTCACCTCCTGGCTTGTCCTTCCACCTTCCCAACACATGTGGTCATCAGCAGGCTGAGGCTAGAAATAGGGCAGAGCAAGGAGCAGCTTGAAGCTCAGGGAAGGCAGAGCAGGATCCGGTGTCCACTGTCTGCTTGCCTTCCAACCCCCACACTGAGTCCTGGGAGAAGAAGATGCTGGGTCCTCACTGCACGAGGCTGCTCTCTCCTTATGTCCCCATCCATCTCTCTTAGCCTATGGTGACCACTGTCCGTTGGGATGGGATATGACTGCCTGTGAGCACGCCATCCCACTTCCCTGGGGAGGGTCAGTGGCCTCCCTGGTCACTTATGAGCTCAAGGGGCTCCTGTTCTCATGGTCACCTCCCAGCAGCGTCCCAGCTTCTTTATCCCACGCGTGTCTCTCCCCTCTGGCTTGCACAGGACTCAGGGGACCCCTGTCCTTGCCACAGAGCAGTGGTGCAGCCCTGCGGCGAGGCCCTCCTCCTGCCCTGACCAGCACCCATGGCTCTGCATGGACTGTGCCTGGCTCTGCTGTCCCTGACTGTGGCTCTGGCAAGATTAAGGACAGAGTTCTTCAGAGAAATAGAACCAGGAGAACACATATGTGGAAGGATTTGGCTTAGGAAACTGGCTCACAGCATTATGGGGGCTGGCAAATCCTGCATCCACAAGCTCCAGTGGGAGCTCAGTCTTGAGTGTGAAATCCGCAGTGCAGGTGTGGCAGGATGGCCACATCAGCAGGGCTTCCAGTCTGGAAGGTGAATTGTTACTTCTTTCGGAAAACCTCTCTTTACTCTTGAAGCCTTCAACTAATGGGACAAGGCCCACCCACATACGGAGGGCGGGGGGTTATCAGCTTTACTCAAAGTCAACTGACTTAAATGCAAATCACATTTTAAAAATATGTTGTAACGTCATCTTGGCAGGTGGTTGGCCATGCAAGGCACCACAGCCTCACCAAGCTGACATATACCAATAGCCATGCAGGTTTATCGTACAAGCCTGTATGTCTGAACCCTAAGCATGTCTTGGTTTGAGTTTGGCCCGGGAGTCTCGTAGGTCACATGAATATACTCAGTGCTGCTTATTGGGAATAGGCACAGAGGTGTCAGTTCCTTGTCCTGGGTGTAGCTGAAGCCCACACCTCTAAGACATCCACGATGACAAGATAGAAGCACTTTGCATGTCATTAGCCATGTATCATGGAAGTATCAATCATTTCTAGTTTTTTTCTTTGTGCTTGTCAATAGTTCTCCAAAATTTTATAAGAATGTGTAGTACTTTTTAACAGAAAATTCTGGTTTAGCATGTTCATGATGGAGCTATAATTCACATCTTACTGTTGGGCAGCTTCAAAAACTGTGGGTACGTGCGGGACTGTCCCGTGTGGGACTGTGGCACTTGTGCTGCCATCAGGACAAGCTGCCTGATCGGATAGTCAAGTACCCTTGATGGCTCAAGCTGGTGAGAACACGTGAAAGATGTAAGAGTTGGCCTTTAGCGTGTGCATGGGGGAAGGCTGGTTATTGCTCACTCTGGGTAAAAGGGATGGTTTTCTCTCAGGCTCCAGGATGGAGGGGTTAGAAGGACATGTTATCCAGGATACCTGGAAGAGCCCCAGTTTGGGTGGTGCCCCACCTCATTCTACTCCTCATGCCCTCCAGTCTCTACTCCTCAGCTGTTGCTGGCTAAGGGCTACGGGGCAAGTGAGGAAGTTAATTCTAAGCCTGAAGCTGGGAGCACCTGGCTTCCCCCCTGTACCCACCCCAGTGGGTGATGGGAGAGGGCTTCAGGGAGACCTGAGAGGCAGCACAGGCAGAGGGAAGATGGATGAGGTGAGGCAACGGAAGATGCAGGCCTTTTTCCTGGGGCTGTGAGCATGTTGAGGGGCTGTGCAGGCTGGAACAGTTAGCA
>NDGM010857954.1:0-14218 GCA_002564305.1 Octomys mimax
GAAACTGTCTAATTGCTATTTGTTTATCAATAAAATTATGAAAAAATAAAAAATAAAATAAAAGCATATATTAGTCATGAAAAAAAACCCCCAAACTTCTAAGAGGAGAAGAACAGTTCAAGAGCAGAATTGAGCCATACAGTTTGTTTTAGAGAATTTGATCTGAAATATCATATTAACTTTAGATAATACAGTTAAATATATTAATTTTAGCACATTTAATTTATACTCTATTTTGATGAAAATAGTAATAATAATAGATGTAGTGATAGTCCTATATTTACACAACTCACCCAAAGGGAGGAAATCCATTAGTTCTTAAGGGATCTGTGGTTTAGTGAAAAAGGAAGTGAAATATGATTCAGGTGACATCATTCAGGAATATGTTTCGGTGGAATATGATTAGGAAATAAGAATCCCTGTCCCCAACATAATCATATAGCTTTGTATAGGTCACTTAGTTCCTGTGAGTTTGTTTACCATTGGGAATATATGGATGGTAACAGTTATTGAATGATTGTAAGGATAAAATAGAGTTATAATATAATAATACTAGTTAGTATAGATTGAAATTTACTGTTATCTTGTGCTATTCTAAATTTTTCTTTTCTTTTTCTTTCTTTCTTTCTTTTTCTTTTTCTTTTTTTTTTTTTGAGGTGCCGGGGATTAAACTGAGGACCCTGAGCTTGCCAAGCAAGCACTTATTCTACTGAGCTATCTCCCCAAGCCCCATAAATTTTTCTAGATAAATTATTTAAGCTAATTATCACAACTTTTTTATAGAAAAAAGGTAAAACAAAATTTCATAACAAAATATTAGAATAACAATGGTTAATACATTATATGTTATTATCATGTGTTGTTTAGGGCACAAGATCTGGTTATAAAAATTTCACCAATCAATTTTAGCATAAACCTTCCTTTTTAGTGAATGAAGAGATACTGGTAGCATAACTTGCACTTTTCCTGTTTTTCCTACTGTCTTTTACCCTTTCCCTCATCCTCGTTCCATTTACCTTTTAAAGAATTTTTTCCCATTTCTCAATACATGTTGTATTTTTTAGACCTCATTTACTCTCTCAGTTTGTCATACTATAGAAGCCATACAGTGTGACACGTGTGTGTCTGACTTATTTCACTTATGGGTATCGTCTCAAGTTGTACCCATTTTCCTATAAAAGTCTCAAGTTTATCCTTCTTTAAGGCATCGCAATATATATGCAATATATGCACACATGTATATATTGTAATATATACACAACATGTAATATATACACAACAGTAATAACTAAATGTTGGAAACAAGCCAAATACCCATCAATCAAGGAATGGGTAAAATAGATGTGGTATTTTTATACAATGGAGTACTACTTGTCACAACTGTCATTTTCATCATTATCTTTAGTTCACAGACAAGGGCAGCAAGGCTCAGAGCAGGTTTAGCATGCTGTAATACTTTGCTTAGGGTTGCACGGCTAATAACAAAACCAAGGCTGGAGCCCAGGAAGATTGCTGCAGTGCCCATTCTGTTGACCACACATGAGCTGTCACCCCTCTGCAATCCAGCGGTTAGCTGGGCTCTGGCTTGTGAGGGTGCATGGTGAAAAGTGTTCCTTGTTATAGTGAGTGAGTAGGATGTAATGAAAGACCGCCTCGCAGGGCTCTCTTTATCTATGCAGGGCATCTTTTGGATTCCATTCTCTGCAGTACAGGGCAAAGGAGAAGAGTTAAGCTGGCTCAAGAGAGTAGAGAAACACTGCATCATGGGATGTCACTGGAGGTCCTAGGGCCACTGTTCACATCAGAGAATGAGATGTGAAGGCTCTTGGTGTATGTGTATTCCTTCTACCACCTCATTCTGGGGCTTCAACAGATGGAAGCCCCAGTGTCTAGATATACAGAAAAAGACATATTTTCTAACATAAGATTAGTTCTGTAGGCAGAATTATACAATAAAAAATGTTTTATACTAGCAGTTAAGACAAAGAGAGATGCTTAGGCATATTGCAATGCTTAAATGAAATAGTCTACAGAAAAAAGTTGTTGAAGGTGTAGTAAGAAGAGACTAAGAGAGTTTCCTGTGTGACACAAGGCCTCAGAGTCAAGCAGGCATGAATGCCATCTCTGGGTCTACCACATACAGTGTGTCATCACTCTGGCACTCTGTAAGCTGCTGTTTATCTGTCACTGGGTAAAATAATAGCTTCTGCTTAATAGGACTGTTGTGAAGATTAAAGGGATGTGGCGCATGAAGCCCTCAGTGTTGTGACTGTGTACCATGAAGACTCAGTAAATATTCACTTGAAGCATGGCCATTTATGTCACCGATGGAATAGACTGGAGTAGAGCAGCGCATGCCTGCATATAACAGCCCAACGCGGTGTTCATCGATAGAAGCTCTGTTATTATGATGCTCATTATCATTAACTACTCTTATGTCTGGATTCTACCTTTTGTTCAGCTCTGTGACCTTAAAATACTCCTTTTATTACCTGCAGCTTTGTTTTCGCCACCCGTGGGATGGTGTGGTAGCACAGGTAAAGACAGCTAGATTTCTGCTAGGGCATCGCAAAGATTTTCTGAATTATGGTAGAAATGCCTCTATGTCACTGCTAACTCTACTATAAGATAAAGTCCTTACATTGTTCCTGTTATTAATTTGTTTCATGAATGATGATGATAAATAGTGGGCTTTGAAAAAATCAGTATTTGGCAAAATATGTTGGAAACTTTTTTTCAAGAAAAACCATAAAGTCTATTGTAGTTGCACTGGACTCTGAAGTATGGAACTGTGGGAGCTAGCATTACCACAGTGATCTCTAGGATGCTCCCCAAATTCAACAGTTTAGAGCACAGCATGTTGAACCTCTTGCTGATGGTGAAGGACAATGACAGAGTGTGGAGGAGGCATTTAGTCTGGGCTATCCGCCCAGAGACTTGAAAGGCTAGCTAAAGATGAATAAAGTCAGAGAAAGGGAACAGAAGCATTGTTTTCTTTCTTTCCGTGACCATTTGTAGATCACTACCACAGCCCAGGGACCATGCAAGACAGGGGACATGAAATGATCCCTACAATGGGTTGAATGGTAGCTTCCTCATGAGGGGAATATGGGAATGGGACATGTGCTAATGCTTGCAAACTGAACATTAGCTTCTTCTGTGAGTATAACCTTATTTGAAAAAAGGGTCTCTGAAGATGTAATTAAGTAGTTGAGATGAGAACCTTCAGGATTATCGAGGTAGACTCTAAATCCAATGACAAGTGTCACGAGAGGCAGAGGAGGAAAAGACACTGACACCAAAGAGGAGGAGACAACCTACTTTGGGAGCAACATTTAGAAGGATGCAGACAGAAGCCAAGGAAGGCTTTTAACCACCAGAATCTAGAAGAGGCACAGAATAAGTCTTCCCCTGTTTCAAGCTCTTTGAAAGTAGCACATTTTCCTGCTGAATGATTGGATTTTGAACTTGTAGCTTTCAAGCATACAAGGGAATAAATCTGTTGTTTCAAGCTATTCATTTTGTGTTATTTATGGCAGTCAGGGGAAACTAAAATAGTGAAGAATGCAACTTTGCCCATGCTTTCATGGATCTTTGAGAAAGAGATACAAAACAAATATTAAAATTTAAAAAATGATAGTAGTGATGAGTGATAGAAAAGAGAAGACATAGGTGCTCTAGGACTCATGATATGACAAGAAAGACCTAATTACATGAAGGTTCAGGAAAATGTTTCCCAGTAGTAGAGCAGAAGTTGCCCCCTACATTCTGGCCCTAGCAGATAGGTATGAAGATTAGAACTGTCTGGCCTCTGGGCCTGGCCTCTGCCAGTCAAGATGAACAAAACAGAACAAACAAAGCCAGCTGCTGAACACTGAACACCCTGCCAAGTTTGTGCCTCCAAGACTCTCTCTAGCCTAGCACCTGGGGCTGCCCCTCCGAGGGAAGACCTGTACCCTATAGGCTCCAAAATGCAGTGATTTTGTAACACCCCTGGCATTTATGAGGCTGAAGCAGAAGTCATCAAGCTATGAGTCAGTCCCAGCTTAAATTTCAGGTAATTCATCAAGTCAAGTCATGAAAAAAAGCCATTCATATAAAGATAAATTCCATTAGTTCGGATGGATGTGCATATGTAAAGGTAAAATGGGGGCCTCTTCATGTCATTTCTCCATTTCTCAGCACTACAATTTTTCTCCTTTTAAAGCATTCTTCTTAAAGACGTATGTGAGCGTTGACAAACTAGACAGGGAGCTTGGGAATATGAATACGTGTAAATACCAAGTCAGACTTTTTTTAAGGATGTCATTTATTCTAAAGAGCACAAGAATTACTTCAAAGCCATTAGTGTCTGGAATTCTCTAAAGGTAGAGGGACATTTTTAAAACACTCTTTTTTTAAGTCAGACTTTAATAGTGTTAGGGGAAGTTCTCTTTTTTTGCTCAATGAGAAACAAAACAATATTGCTTTTGACCTGAAAAACTATAGCATCTGCCTGTAAGGTTTTCATGAAGCTGACGAACACATCTGGGGCTCAGCCATCCAGTGTTACCCTGATTAGCAGTTGCAAGGAAATATTTGTGTTGCTGACTTGAGTACTATAGATTCTATATGTGGGGATAAATCAAACCTCAGAAATCACATATTGTTTGATTTCACACTATTGCAAATTTTGACATGTTCCTATTACATATCATCTTCCATTTTTGGCACTGAGAGGCACAAAGGATACTTTTTTTCTTCTGTCTGACTTCCAGCCACCCTTGAGTCTTTGGGGCAGTGCACTCTAGAAGGCCCTGCAGATGCCATAAAATGGGGACACAATATTAAAATGCCCAGGGTCAGACATTTTAAGTGAATGGTAAAAATTGTCCAGCCTTTAAGAGCAGGTGTTTCTGCATGGAAGACTGACTTAAACTAAGAAAGTGAGCCACGGTAGCTCCCAGGTGCGCTTCATTATTAGTAGGTCTCCAAAGTTCTCATCTCTAAATGATTCCTCCCCAAAGATTTCAGTGAAAGCCAGTGCTGGCTCTGGGCTAACGCCTTGCCCAAGAAGATGTAATGAGAACTGTTTGCTGGTGCCCTGCTTTCTCAGGAATCGCAGTTTGACCACAATTGTTCTCGTAATGGACAGGAAGAAAAGGGTTGGGAGGAAGAGAACCTTTGCTGGAATGGATCTTGTGCAGATTCTGGAGCCCCATCCCACCCGAGGTTGCAGAAAGTCACCTGCAGGGATGCGACCAAGCTTCTCCACTCCCTTTTCTCTTCTGGATGTGATAGAATGACTTTCTCCATAAGCTTGCCTCTTCTTTTCCACATTGGAAAGAGAGGAAGGAGTTTGCTTTGGCAAAGCAAAGGAGGGCACCAGAGGAGATGGAAAAACGAATAGGAGTGAAAAGAACAGAGAGAAACACTCTCAGTAGATGCTCTATTCCCGGCACCTGTCGCCATGACATATGTGCTCATTCATTTAAACATGTACCTGGAATTAATATCAGTTCATGCAGACAAAGGGAAAGCATCCCTGGATGGTTCAGGCAGTTATTTTGCCTTTCCTATCATCTGACTTGTAGTGTAAGTAGACATAACTTTTAATCCAGGCAGTGCATTGGAAGAGACAGTTTTGTGATGTCTGCAGACACAGAGCTGAACTTTTTTCTTGCTGGTCTCTGTGAAGCAGTGTTCTTGTCAGCAGCTAACCAGTTTGTGATGTGAGTCAACAATTAAAGGATACATCTATTGTTCTGTTGGCATATTGGAAGCTTGAAAATATGCAGCATGCAAAATGATCATAGAAAGGGAGGCCAATTATAATTAATTCAATACTATTTTGGTATCTGAAAAGATATACAACTGAGGATTAAATGAATTAACCCATGGGAAGCACTAAATCAGAGGCTAGGCTCATTTTGTTTTAATTTTTTATTTATTTATGTATTTGGTATAGGATCTCACTTCACAGCTCTGACTCAGTGATTTTCCTGTCTCAGCCTCCCCAGTGCTGGGATTATAGGCATGTACCACCACACCTGGGCCTGGGGCCCATACAGCATGCAGTGCCAGGAATTGAACCCGGGTCCTTGTGCTTGCCAGGTAGGTGCCTCAACTGCCAAGCTACTCCCCAGCCCTTGGGCTCATTTTAAGTCTCTGTAATGTTAGATATTATCATTATTGTCCAGACTCTGCTCTTGTCAGAATACCTTTTTGTTTTAGAAACTGCATGCTCATAGGTATTAGAAGAAACTGGGAAAACAAGCTGAATCTAAAAGGAATCTGCATAAGCAAAAGGTCCCAGCAAGTGGAAATGGTTTTTCTCCCCTTCTGCGTC
Organism: Octomys mimax; assembly: GCA_002564305.1. Lineage (NCBI taxonomy): Eukaryota > Metazoa > Chordata > Mammalia > Rodentia > Octodontidae > Octomys > Octomys mimax. The sequence goes on from NDGM010857954.1 coordinate 6,329, forward strand.
AGGCTACATTTGCACATATTCCTAACTCATTTCTGACCTTTATTCAGTGAAATAAGTATTAACTTACAGGGATAGTGAGCAGGTGTTGGATGTGGTCACACTTGTGTTCCAGCTCTGCCGTGTCCTTGCCACTAGGGTAGCCTCTCTATGCAGAATTCTCTGTAGCGTCACCCGTATGGTGGGAGCAATGACCATGGGACCAGAGAGAAGAACGTGAAAACTCAATATAGTATAAAATGCACTTATGGCCTAACGGAAACAAATGCACTTAGGCCATAAGTGCATTTTTTTTCGTCTTTTAAGGAATAAAACTAATCACAGAAACATTTAGAAGGTAGCTATTCAGAACTTGATAGTCCTTGCATGCTTTAGAAGCCCTGACAAGCCTGCTGATCTGTTGGTTTATCTTTCCATATGAGCTAATGTGTTCTCCTTCCATAGCTGCCTGGTCTATGTCCTTCTACATGGAAGGCCTTGGAAAGCAGCTCCCCTTCTGTTGGCTGCTGGAGAATTGGGTCACAGTGTGACTTGGGAAAATCTATTTTGGACATCTGCAGAGACAGCCACCCCCTCAAGCAGCCTGTGGCAACGTGGGCAGGCTCCAGGGAGGAGGGTCCATAGGGATTCTTCTTTTATTCAAGACTGAGTGACATTTCTCCAGCACTAAAGGTATCCACAGAAGAAGGATTTTTGGCCAAGGTTTAATGAGTCACACAAGTAAATCTGAAACATGCATGCCCCTGTTTCCTTTCCGGATTATTAAGCAAAACATGCTTGCCTAGATGAAAGGCTGTATATCATACCTGTATGTATTAGTAGTATTCAAAAAATAAAACATTTTTATAAATTTTATTTCCAATGTGAAAGATATTTACCACTTGCTAAATACAAGGCCCACTCTTCCATATTTCCCTGAGGATACTGTAACTTGTATACCCATTTGACGGAGGAGAAGACTGAAGTAGAGAGATGTTAAGATATTTGATTGCATATTTGATTGCATTGAAGATTGCATATCCAGTAAATGAAAAAGTGGGAAGGGTTGGATCAGAGACAGACGGCCTGGCTCTGGAGGCGACGCTCCTATCCATTACACCCTCTTGCCTCTACAGCAACAATCTGGAAGCTGAAATACCAAGGCGTTATTTCCAATGCTTTAAAATATTATTTACACTACAAACTAGCCTAGGTGATTTTCTAAAAACAGGACTTGGCGGTTCTGTAGTCATTGCCAAGACATGTAAAATGTGAGCTGTGCAGGATGTACTAAGAATTTGAAAATTGCTTTCAGATTGCTTTATGGAATGCCATGGGAATGAGAGAAGTGATTCCAGGTTCGTTATTATGAATGCTTGGCATTCCACCAATGCGTGGGAGGGAGGACACTGAGGTAGTCTCTGACTTTACTTAGCGACTCAGTTAATCCATCAATAGTCCATGTTGCAAGAGCCAGCCTGGATGGATCTACACTAAAAAATAACAGTAACGAGACTCAGGGAAGGTGCATACAAATGCTTTTCCCCTTGGGAGTGACTTCATTCTCCTGGTCACTCCCTTTGAACTTTCCCATCTGTAGCTAAAGGATTTGGTGTGCCTGTTGGGACATCCAGGTTGTCACATTAAAAATACTATGATGATGATTACTTCATGACTTCCTAGCTCTTGCTTTATGCCTGCTCCATCCAGGGTGATGAGCTCATTTCACTGGGCAGTCCAGGGCTGGCCTGCTGCCGTCCCTCTGCAGGGGGCCTGGGTCTCTGCAGCTGGGGATCAGCTGGGGACCACTTCTCCTCTCTCTTTTGCTCATCCTCTCCCTCCCCTTGCCCTCACAAAGTCCCTCTGAATACTCCATCTTGCCTTTGATTTTCAGAACAGCTTGCTTACAAATGCCTGCTCAGGCAGGTCCAGCCTTCCAGAACGAAAAGCTGTCATAGCCTTTGAGGTCTCAGAGGTGGCGCTTTGAGTAGTGCCAGGGACATTCAGTATCTGCTGCAGCTCTGGGCTCTCCATGGGGCCTGGGAGCCATGGCTTCCAGGAGAAGACTCTCTTGTCAGCTGTCAGTCAGGCTGCAGCCTGTCCCTCCCAGGCACTGCCTCGGCCACAGGGGGGTGACCAGCCTGTAAAAATGAAATAGACTTCAGTGGGATGCCTGAAATTCATTTTCTCCCTCAGATGCTTTCATCTCACTCATTTCGCTGTGTTTACAGGCCCACAGGTTTCCTGAGGGCAGCCATGATTTAGATTTACAGTTCCCCAGGCAGTCTGATTCTGAGGAAAAGTTATAACACCTGTAATGTATTACTGTCTCCTAGAGGAGCGAGGAATGTCAGGGGCCATGGAGGTTGGCTACCCCAATAACTGCAGACCGTAGCACAGCCCTGAAAATGTGCAGGTGGGTTGCACATGCCCTATGCTCTCCCTGCTTCCTGCTCAGGAGCACAGGAGAGTCTGGGGCTTTTAGAGATAGGGACAAGTCGGAAGAGTGGCTGAGGTAGCATCCATGGGTAGATAGAGATGCTCCTAGCAACGGGAGTCTGGCAGCCATAGCCTGTGCTGTGGTCAAGATGGAGAGAGTTCAGATTTGAGGCATAGAAGCTAGGGTAACGGGAACATCAGTGCTCCTGGCTGGGATGGTGAGAGAAATTGCTGCTGGCGAACAGCAAGGCTCCCCCACAAATGCTTACCTCTGTTATGAATCCCTTTTGATGAAAATATGCCTCATGTTTGCTAAAAGAGAACAGAATCAGCATTAAGCTAAGTACCGGGAAGCTTGCCAAATGGTGCAAACAGGACAGGTGGAAGGCCACAAGCTCTCACCCTACAAAGTGCCAGGTCAACTTCCTTGAGGGCCTGGCTGCTGCCATGCAGCTCTGTATCCAGCCAGAGTGCAAAGCCACACACACACACACACACACACACACACACACACATACACACACCACACACCTTTCAGTGTTGGAAGCTGAAGGGCATTTGCAGCGATGAGCTGGGCTTCTTCTCTAGCTTGATTCCAGTGCAAGCTCTTGAACACAGAATTCCAAGGGCTTCTTCATCCTTCCCCACCGTGCCCTGTCCTCGTTCCCCAAGATTGAGTCAGCTCTACTCGCTATTCTTGCTGTGTCTCTGCTGCTTGCTTCCCTGAGGGTGGATGACACACTGAGATGCTCATTGGCTTCTGAGCCTCCCCTCCTTGTTTGGCTGGCTGGAATGCCAAAGAGGTAGCATCAGCTGTCCCTGCGAGCCCTGCAGGCCCCTGAAGGACATGGAGGAGGTGAGGACCACTGGACAGAAATATTCACTTATCTATACGATTAGATTCACTTGCCAGTGATAAATAAACGTTTGCCTACCATTCAAGGACTGTGTCTACAAACCCTGAGAGTAGCAGCAAAGCTACAGAGCATAGTGGTGGACAGCAGCCTCAGCGGCTGCCTTGGCTCCTCTCCGAACTCCAATGTTTAGAGGATGCCCACAGTTAAGAGCTCAGGAATAAACATGCAAATTGAGCCCTGTGCTTTCACATGCTGAATAAATACACTGCTCTTTTAATTTTTTGAGACCATATCTCACAAAGTCTCTGAACTGATCAGCTTAGGCTTCCTTAGTCTTCCAGAATGAGTGTGAGGACTCCAGGTGGATGGCATCATGCCCAGGTAGAAATAATTTGTTTTAAATTGTACACATTGGTAGTACAGAACAATGAGATTTTTTATGGTATATTGGTATGTAGCTACAAAAAATTTTGATTATTTTTGTTCCTACTATCCCTATCTCTTTTCTCCTCCTTTCCTTAAATCCCTTTTCTCTAGAAGACTACCTTCTAGTTTTCTGTCCACTCTCCTTTGTTTTTATTTTTTTAAGATTGCTTATGTAAAAGAAAGCATGTGATTTTTGCTGCTACTTATGTTTGTATTCTTTATGATTGCCATTGTCAGTGGATGAGATGGAATCCAAATGTAGTTTCAATTTGCATTTCCTAATGGCTAAAGATGTTGACCATTGGAGCCAGGGAGATAGCTTGCAGTCTAAGTGCCTGCCTGGCAAATGCAGAGACCTGGGTTTGATCCCCAGTACCACATGCTGCACCGGCCCCACACCATGCCCGCCATTGAAACCAGTTGTGGTGGGGTGTGCCTGTAATCCCAGTTCGGGGGAGGCTGAGATAGGGGGATCACTATGAGTCTGAGCTGTGTAGCCAGACCCTGTACAAAATAAATAAATATTTTTTTAAAAAAGATGTTGACCATTTCTTTTCTTATATTTATTGCTCATTTGTACTTGTTATTTTGAAAAGTGTCTATTCAATTTATTTACCCATCTATTGACTATACCACCTGGAAGTTTGGAGGAATTTATTTAGTTCTTTATATACTGTAGACACTAATCCTGTGTCTAAGGATCAGTTTACAAAGATTCTTTTCCTTTCTTTAGGTTGTCATTTCACTCAGCTCATTGTTTCTCCTGCTGTGCAGAGCTTCTAACTTAATGCAGTTCCGTTCATTGTTCTCTGCTAGTATTTCTTGTGCTATTTGGGTTCATTCAGGAAGTCTGAGTGTGCATTTTTAAAATTGAATCTAGACTTTATCATTATACATGATAAAGGAAAAAGAATCAGTGAGCCTTTAAATGTAAACATTTCATTCAGGATCAGCTATTAATATTTAAAAAAAAAAGTGAAGCCCTTTGAAAGCCTAACCGTCAGCTCAGAGACCTGAAAAGGAAATTTTACCTTAAGGAGAGGTCAGAAAATAAATGTTAAGGTAAGCAAAGAATGTTCTAGTAACACTGGAATGCCCTCGGATACTTAGGAAGCCTTGATCCTTTTGTCTTCTAGAAACACTTCCCAGCTTCTCTTGGCGTAAAGTGCAGTGATTGTGCTATGCCCACCTTGCGTGTCTGGTCTCCCATGGTCCTTCCTGTGCTTATTTTCCTCTTCTGCTGATGGATGCAGAGGAAAAGTTGGCTTCTTGCACCAGGTACTGAGACTGGAGGACTGCTTGATCAACAGTTGTATTGCTCACTCTAATTAATCTCTCTCCTTTGGCTTTTAGATTCTGGAACATGAAGATTACGCAACGTATTTTAAATTTTAGTAAATTACGCTGTATACTCAGGCCAGTGGTGGGAAACCTGTGGCACATGGGCTGCAGCAGGCAGCTTGGATCATTGACAGCTCTAGAAGAGTCTCCCCCACTGTTTTAGGGTATTGTTGTTTTTAAAAAACTATTTTTAAATATGAAATTAATTTTTTCCTCTCTTAAACTCTAATTAGGTCATAAACTCAAGCCCCTCCAATAGTCAGGCAAGTGGGTAAGTCTTTTTTCCTTCACTGGAGTTCATATTGTTCATCTGCAGTGAACCGGGCTCTGTTCTAGACGCTGGGAGCAGAGATGATGGTGCCTGTGATATGCTAGGACCTCACTTATAAGACATTTTCACTCTAATGGGGAATACCAGTCATCACCAAATTAATGTAATTCCAAATTTAACTCCAAATTACCACAAGTAACTTGGAAAGCAAGCAAATAAATATTTTAGGAAGCAAGGTGTTGTGAATAAAACAAATGGGCTTGATAAATGATGAAGCAATGTGCTAGAAAGTGCCAGAAATTTGAGTAGGAGCAGCCTTCTGTCACCCTTCTTCTATTGAATCCCTAATGTGTTGTGGGGTCTTCCACGTCAATTTTAATTTCAACCTAGTCTCTCTCTGAAGTTCTCCTAAGGTTTCAAGCTAAGCAGAACTTCTGTCTGGAGTCCCTCTGGGATCTCTGCGATCTCAGGGAACTCTCTCATTCAGTGTAAGAGATAGGCCCAGGAGATCTGTGGTTCTCTGATGGGGCCCAGTGGCCCAGGCACAACCTGCATGTAAAGAATGCCATGGCTTCTCCTGGATTCTCAGCCTCAGCTACGGGAAGAGGAAGAGCCAGCCTGGCTGGCGCACTTCCAAAAAGAGAACAATTTTATATTAGGTTAAAGAGTAGAAACATGTCAAGAGACAAGATCTATATTAAGTATACTCTCAAATTTCCTCACTTTTTTAATTTTAGGAGAATGAAGTAAATGACCAGAAACTGAACTGTATCAGATCCATGACACATGGTTTTAACCACAGGAGAATTTTCAATATGAAATTAAACAGAACACCTCATTATTAAGGTTAACCTACTTAAAATGTTAACCAAATTTAGAAATGACACTGTCATGGTTTAGCTTATTCATATAGTATTTATATCATACATGTATGATAGAAGTAAACATTTTTAAAAGCAATAGAAAATCAATGAGTTTTTAGGTTAAAAGTAGCTCAGGAGCTTTGTGTTTTGTTGCTCTTTAGACTACTTTTCCCATCCCTCCATCTTTTGTTGCTAGCTGTCCTTTTGTTCTCCAGTCACCAGTTCTTTATTTTTGTTGAAGCAGTTCTGCTTGCCAAAGAAGGAAGGCAGAATCAGTCATTTGGCTAAAGACCCACAGAAGGGCCTGCCAAGTTACAGATACTAGCACAAAGTAAGTGTGCAGTAAGAGAAGTGTGATTAAATTAGATGTATTTTACTTCCATTCAGTCCACTTTAGAACATTAATAATCTTGAGAGCTTATCTTCTTTGCTTATATGCCATAAATAAATAATTGAAATGGTTTAGAGATATTTTACTTTCTTTAGACAAAATTGCAGGTCTGAATAAGAAGGGCTTACATTTATTGTAGGCTTAATATGGTACAAACATTGTGCTAAGCACTTTACATGAATTATTTCCTTTAAAGATAAAGAAATTGAGGCCTAGAAGGTCATGTAAGTTGTTTAAGTTTACATAGCTAGGAAGAGGCAGATCCAGGAATCCAATAATCCAGGGCAGCCTGGCTCCAACATCTATATTCTTAAATACCACATTCCCCTGAATGAAAGAACAACAAATGTCAAGTAATCCTTGTGATAAAGAACGCCTTCTGACTATCTGAGTGGGGGGAAATCCATATTTCTAGACCAAAAAACAAAAACTCACTTTAATTTGCTTTTCACAGCTGAGATCTTTGAAATGGCAGGTGCAGGATGGTGAATCTGTTCCAGACTTCTGAACAAGACTGTCTAGTCAGTTCTGAACTCTCCTCGTTGATTTTTCTTTCCTGTGGGCATGCTATCTTGATTGATGTGATTTTTTTCGTATACTGCATTTGACTGTGGCCACATCCCATTTTACCTGACCCTATTCTTCAAGGCACACCTGGTCCTGTGTCCTCTGATGGGAGCAGATCTAGAGCGAAAATGATTTAGAAAAGGAAGCTGGACAAGTTTCCTAAAGATTTAGCCTTGATTTTTGGTCTGTAAGATGTTACCACCATGATAGTACTCTGGCATGGCTTAGGACAGTAACAGCAGAATTTCTTGCTGTTCCTATATTAAGAATGTGTTCTCAGAAACAGCTGGTGTGTTACAAATGCAACTGAGTGCTTGAGAAGTGGGATGATTGGAATCCCACTCCGAAGCACACAGGCTGTCGATATTCGAGAGCTGGTAAGTGAGTGGCAGGAGGGAGCGTGACGGGGCCTGCTCAGGTTGAGTGTAAGAGCAGAAGCCCAGCTGCCTGTGTCTTCAGGCTTTATGAACTTCTGGACTTGCCTAACTGTGGCCATAAGGGAATGTTGCAGAAAGGATTTTGTATTTGTTAATCAATTTGCAGGCCTTTTGAGTAAAATGCTGGCCAAAGAGAATGCTTTTTATCTATCTTCATGGACAAATACAGGTGGCATATGAGTAGCTATGAGAGGTCGTTTTTCATTTCTTTTGAAATAAGATAATCAAATTACTGTGGGGAAATGCTTTATTCAATAAGATATTAGAAAAATATCCTAATCCCAAGGGATATGTTGATAGTAGATGCTACATAATTTTTTTT
>NDGM010858191.1:0-11731 GCA_002564305.1 Octomys mimax
CAAGAGCTGGGATTACAGGCATGTGCCACCACACCCAGTCTCAATTGCTGTCTCAGCGCACCCTAGAAGCGGGGCCAGCATGGCAGGCCCAGGGATTGAATCCCTGGCCTCTGTGCCTGCTTGCAGGTGCTTTAATCTGCTGAGCTAATTGGTCAGCCCTAATCATACTATCCTTAATTCTAGCATTTCACCACAAATGAATCACACACCCTAGATACATTCACTTTTGAAAAAGCTATCCTATAGCTGCATGAGGCTTTCAGAGGACATCTAGAAGCCCTAACATGCTTCCCCTGGCACCTGAAAGGGTCATGTATACCCCTTTATGCAAGAGGCATTTAGTCCACCAAGAGTTGCTAAGGTCCTAACAGTTTCAGCATTACTGAAAAGTCCAAGTCCAAAGTCTCCCCTGAATTTTAAGGCAAAACTCTTAGTTGTGAGCCCCTGTAAAAATGAAATGAAAGATAAACATTTCTGAAATTCAAAGGAACAGGATAGACATTTCCATTTCAAAATATATAGAGGAGGACATAGAAAGGAATGGGAACAAAGCAAGTCCGAAGTCCAGAAGGGGAAACACTGAGTACCACAGCTCCATGTACAGCAACCCTTGAGCCATCTTCCCGGCCCCAACCCTTGCAATATGTGGCCAATTGTGAGCTCCAAAGCCTTGGATGGCTCTGCTCCTATAGCATTGCCAGTAGTTATAGCTACTATGGCTTTTTTGCTGGGCTAGGTCTGCTCCCTCCTGGCAGTTTTCCTCAGATGGTCCATGATCTGATCTTTTCTAAATTTCTGTGATCATCCCTGAACCTTTGGATTCACACACTGCTCTCTCAGGAGTGCACTGTCTGGCTTCCCAGGTCTTTTTCTGAAACCTGGGTAGAAATCTTCCTGATCCCACAACTGTTGCACGCATCTAGAACCAGCACCATTTGGATGCTGCTACAGTCTGCCATCAGGTTGAGAAGTAGCAAGGCATCCTTTTGTCTTCTTTGCAAGGTCAAGTGCCTATGAACCAAATTCTCGAGAACAACTTCCTTAGGCCACCATCATTGTGGAACATGGTTCTCTGCAGATGTCTTCAAAAGTCTTTCACTTTTGCAATTTTGAGGGTGTAAGAGCTAGAGTCCTGCGGGTTCTTGTGAATAGGACATTTTTTCTGTTCTCTTTTGAAATGCTTGGCTTTTGCTTGCTAGTCTTTCCAGAGACTGATTTCTTCTCCATTTCATTTTTGCAGGCCACAACTTGACTGAAGCTTCCTTTCTGGACAAACTGACAACATCTTGAATCATTCTTCTGGGCTATTTGGTCTTGATTCTCAACATAAATCTGGCTAAAAGCCCCCAACAGTAGCTATGCCACTAACATTACACTGCCTTGAAATTTCTTCTGCAAGATTAAGTCTGCACCCTTAATATCAGTCTCAGAAAAGATCTCTGCACAAGCAAAATGCAGACAAATGTTATGTCAAGGATGACACATCTGCTGGAGCCCACCAGTCTTCTTCCTAGCAGAAAGGAAAACAGTAAGTTTCCTAGCAGAAAGATTTCCTGGCAGAAACCTCCCAAGCCTGGTCTATACTGGAGTCATGTTGATCAGCATTCTAGTTTTCTGACCTCTGACCAGTATCCTCTATCAGGTACAGCCTCAGGTGTTCTAGCACTGCCCTTTTAGCCTAATATCCTAGCTCTTTGCCTCCCCACAAGCAAACCTGCAAAGCTCCTAAAGCACATGGTCAGGTACAGTCACGACAATGATCCCACTTCTCTGGTACTCAATTCTATGTTAGTTACTTTTCTCATTGCTGAGACAAAATACTCCACACTTAGAGTTAAATGAAGAAAGGTCTATTTGGCTCACAGTTTGTAGAGATTTCAGTCCACAGTCAACTGGCTCCAATGCAGGGTGGTATGGAACACAACACAGCAGAAACAATTTGCAGCATTCAGAAAACAGCAAATCAAGCAAAGGGGCCTCAGACATTTTTTTTCTGCCCCTTTTGTACTGTATTTAGGCCACTGGGTGATGCCAAGCCAATTAGTGACTGATTTAGTCATCACCTCCTCTTAATTCTAGTATTTCACCTTGAGTCAATCACACACCCTAGATGCAAATGTCTGAAAAAGCCTCACCAATGTCTTCATGAGGTTTTGGTCGAACACCTAGGCACAAGCCATACGAAATGGCTTACTGGGGCAATGTGTGGGTAAAAAGTAAGAAAAATGTGAGATTGTGATTGCTAATTATTCATATAAGCTTGAGGTTATTAAAAAAATTGTTCAAAGACATGATAAAATGCTAGATTCCCTAGTCTTCCACAAAAGCAATAAATTGATATAGGAGTTTTAAACTGAAGCTCCTCTAATGGAAGATTTTGTCTTTCATAAAATTTATAGGAACAGACATCATGGTAATTTGGAAGAATAGAAGTATCCTCTGCATGACTCTGTGAGTGGAAAGAATTGGAGTCAGGAGAATATATAGTTGGAGGAAAGAAAGATAGAAAGAGCTCCATAGATCAGAAGAGATGCGACAGAAATGCTAAAAAGCATAGGGAAGCGGAAAGAAAACAGAAAAGTGACACGTGGTCTGCAATGCAACACTGTTCCTTGGGGGTGGGAAACCACTTCTGCATGTACAAGGGGGCTGAAAACTGTAAACTGTAAATCTGTTGTGGGAACTTATCCTGAAAGTGACTTATTTTTTAGGTCAGTCCAGTTTGGAGGAGAAATCCACTGCAGTGCCCAGCATATCTTGGAGAGCTATAGCCAGAGCTACCCTGAAACAGTTCTTATTACTTTGGAAGAAGCTATCTGTGGATCATAAGTCTCAGAGGTTCAGGGTCTCTGGGGATGTCCTGCCAAAGTGCCTGTGTAGGAAACAATTATGGGACATGGTCAGAGAGAGCTGAAAGCTTGCTCACAGACCATCTGAGAAGTGTGAGGCAACAGGGAGCCTGGTGTGTGGAAGGTACAGGTGTTGGCAGCACTGCCCACTCTGGTGAGGAGTAATACCCACCATGTGTGGTTCTCTGAGGTGGAACTCTAAGGCTGCGATCCATGCCAGTGAATTGCTTGGTTCTTCTGGTTGCTTTCTTCAGAGAGAGCACTACAAAACTCAGTAGTGTGTTGAATTCTCCTGTTCTTTGTCCTGGACATTTGTCATGTTCTCTGGTGTAGGGAGAAGGAAGCCTGTTGGTTGACTGGAACTCTAAGGGATTCACATTCCCTGGAGTTAGCTGGGGCTCACAGTGCCTCTGGGTATATAGAAGAAAACAAAGAGCAAATAGCCTCTGCAGAGAATTTATCCTTGTTACAGATAATGTACCATTAACTCATCACACCACCAGGAAATGTGGGGTAGGACTCAGCATTCACACAGCACCAGGCAGTTATGTGTGAATGACAATAAAATATAATAGGCTCCAAGTGTCATTGACTACTCGCTCTCAGTGGCTCATAGATTTTAATAGTATAGATCCTAGAATGAAACATTTCTAATCCAAATACTTCTGCATAAAGAAATATTTTAGATGCATGGCTATGCCTTCATTTTTGTCAGTACCATTTCCATGATATTAGATTTGTTTTGATTTTCTTGTAATTTCTTGAATAGCATGCATAGCTATTTTCTTTTCTAATCAAGGTCTTCATGAAAGGTAGATTTTGATACAAACACCATAGTCATTACTAGCTGGTCTGTAGAACAAAGAAGCAGGTTCCCAGATATTCTTTCCTGTGAAACAGAGAGCACCGGCCTTCTGGCCTGGAGACTCCCTGCATGTTTCTGTGTGCATTTTCTGACTTCCTAGGCTGCTGTCTACTTTTGTCCTGGGATATTACAGAGTAGCAGCCTCGTCAGTCCCTCTGTGCCTCTCAGAGGAGTCATCTGTAGTAGTCATCTACTTCTTGCTAGTTGACCCGGGGTAGGATGAGCCCGCTGGACTTTCCATCTGGAGAAACTGACAAACTGTTCATGTCATTTGTCACAAGACTTGTGTGTCCTTGAATCTGGAATCTTCTTTCTGGATGGGAAGCTATCTGTCCCATACTGTTTTTCTTGGCTGCTTCACTGTGGTTTGGGGTGACTCCTATGAGCTGTTGAGGGACCGACTCCAGAAGGAGCAGGACCTTGGGACAGCAGCAGCAGAGCTGCAAATGTTCATGCCTTGGAAGAAACACCCCTGGGGCCTGATTTCCTTCGGGTCCCAGGAGGAGAGACAGAGGATAGTGAGCCTTTCTGATGGGGTCCCTAATCTCAGATGACTCATACTCCAAACTCTGACACAGGTTAGGGAAAGAACATGACAAGAGGGATTTTAGGGGGCTCTTCATTCAGCGTAGAATGCCTCAAAGATTGCCAACATTTGGAAGAAGCAAGGTCCTGTAGCATTCACTCTACTTAGTATATTTCACCTGGTTCCTTGGGTCCTCATGTGTTCTCTGGTATCTGTAGTCATGGAGCCCCAGCATAGATACAGGGCACTTACAGGAATTCAGTCTCTAGTCTCGATTGTTGATTGACATCTCCTTAGTTCAGTATATCCCATTCTGATTTTGCTTGCATCACTAAGTTTAACCACAGGATTCTTTTTGCCCTGAGACATCAATCTATCTGTGGTAGTATCAATCTTTTATCTAACTTTCTTCTTATTTTATTTTAAAATAATGCATCCTTTTTTATTTTTATTGATACATGTTTGGAATAATGATTCTGTTCATTGTGGGTACTTCCATATCTATATAACATATTAATTCTTATTCCTCCCTTTTCCTTTCTCCTTCCTCTATCTCCTAGTTCCCTTCCCATTTACAAAAGATCTATTTCTCTGTTTTATATTATCTATCTTTATTTCGATCATTAGTTTATTTATATTTTGGATTCCTTATATAAGAGGAACCAAGTGATATTTAAGCTTGTGTGTTTGATTTATTTCACATAACATTATGATCTCAAGGTATGTCTGTTTTCCTATAAATGTCTCAAGTTTACCTCTCTTTATAGTAGAGTAGCACTCCATTGTGTATGAAAATCACATTTTTTAAACCCATTCATCTGTCCATGAGAACACATGGCACTCCCAAGTTTTAGTTATTATGAATTGTGCTGCTATAATCATAGGTATGTATGTTGTGCTGCACTGTGTCTTTAACTCTTTCAGGAAGATACCTCTTGGGGGAATAGCCAGAATGAATGGTATTTCTTGATGCCAGGTTTTAAATGAATTTCCATAGTAGTCTTCATAGAAGTTGTACCATGTTGTTTATATTTCCACCAACAATGTACATGGATTCTTTTCCACACCACAACTTGGCCAGAATTTGTTATTATTTGATTTCTTGATAATAACCATTCTTTCTCTAATAATATGGGATCTCAGTGTTGTTTAAATTTGCATTGATAATAGCCAAAGATGTTGAACATTAGTCATGTACTTATTGGTTGTTGTCTTCTGAGAAGTGTCAATTCATTTCAACTGCCAATTTTTCATTGGGTTGTTTATTTTTTGAGGTCTAATTTTTTTAGGTTCTTCATTTACAGTATATTACTATATAGCTTTCTGTCTCAAGGATAACTGGGAAAATGATCTTTCCATTCTGTAGGTTTTATTTGTACTCTTCTGATTGTTTCCTGGCTGTGTAGAGTTTTTTAAATTTAATATAATTTCTGTTATTGGTTTTTGATGTTATTTCTTGTGTAGCTGAGTTTTGATCAGAAAATCTTTGCCTATCCTAATGTCTTCAAGAGATTTTACCTGTTTAATCTTCAAAGAGATTGCTTCTGTATTGATAGCTAGCTCTTTGAAACATTTTTAAAAATAATTTTATTGAGTAACAAATAGCAATGAGACGGTTTAAAAACTGATTACAAGCACAGTTTCAATAATTAATACATTGCGTATTGATTTTAGTTTAATAGCTGGTTAGAGATACAGTCCTAGATTCAATCTTCTGCACATTTGTAGCATCCGGGTTTTAGACACCATTTGCTAAAGAGCCTATCTTTCCTCCAGCTTATGTTTTTGACATCTTTGTCAAAGATCAGATGGGTTGATGCACCTGGGGATGCTTCTGCTTCCGCTAGTTTTCTCCATTGACCAGCATGTTGTTTTTATCACTGTAATTTTTCAGTGTAACTTGAAACCTGGGACCATGATGCCTCATGCTTTGCTCAGAATTACTTTTATTGTTCTTGATCACTTCTATTTTCATATGACTTAAGGCTTGCTTCACCTAGTTATATGAGAAATGTGATTGGTATTTATTTGGTTTGTATTAAATCTATTTATCAGTGTTGGAAGTGTGACCATTTTGACCATGTCTGTTCTGCCTGTCCAGGAAGAAGGGATATCTTTCTATTCTCTGATGTCCTTTGATCTACTTTTTCAGAGCATTGTAGCTTTTTTCATAACAGAAGTATTTTACTTTCTTTAAGAATTTAAGCTTTCTTCATGCTACTATGAATGATATTTCTTTCTCAGTAGGTTCATTATTGATGTACAGAAATGTTGTTTCAGAGTGTTGATCTTGTGTCCTGCTGCACTGTCAGATTTAGTTATGAATTTGGCTGCACTTTTTTGGTTTCCTACATAGAGGATCACATCATCTGCAAGTAATGATTATTTGACTTCTTCCATCCTATCTATATGCATTCTTTCTATTTTTTCTATTGTTTGATTGTTCTGGCAAATGTTTTGAGTACTTGTTGGATACCAGTTGTGATATATATTCTTGCTGCAATATTGATTTTAGAGGGAAAGCTTTTAACATTTCTCTATTTTATATGGTGTCAGACACTGTCTCAAAGAGACCCCTCTAATTATCCTATGAAGTTCTTGCAGCAAAGAGTCTACTGCTATTATAAGTGATAATAGGAGAAGGAAAAGTCCTGAGAAGCTGCTATTCTCTGAGTTTCAATGGAAAGAAACTCACAAAACATAGTACAAACAGTGCCGGTGTCATATTCATTGATATAGAGTTTTACCTAGTGACTAATGGGAAAATCTAGTTAACTACCTTCATCTCCTATTTCACCAATTACTTTAAATAACAATCTTTGAGGATAAAGAGAAAACTTTCCACATAGTTGATGTAGTAGTAAATGGAGAGAGGTTACCACAGTTAATAACCAGGATGTGTCAGGACAGAGGAGAAATTATCTTCTACTTCCTCAGTGGAAGAAGTAACTGTAAAGAACATAACATTTATAACCCTGTAGAGAGATAGGCGCCAGATCTAGGGCAACAAAAGTCAAAGGTTAGAGAATGCAGTGCCAAGTTCTCTTCTATCAAGTATGCAGTACAAGTTTGAACAAATACCAGGGTGTTTATCTACGTGATTGAATATCCAAAAAGTGATATGTGTTCTGTGCTTTTAAAGTGTTCTTCCTGGGCTGGCAAGACAGCTCAGTGGTCTGAAGCACCTACTCAGGCAAGCTTAGGTAAGCATGAAGGGACCAAGGTTCAATCCATGACATCATATGCCATGCCAGCCCTGCTCCCAGGGTGGGCTGAGATGGCCATAAATAAATAAATAAATAAATAAATAAATAAATAAATAAAGTGTTTTTCCTCCCTCACTTCTTCACCTTTCTTCTGCCTATGCTTTACCCCGATATATGTGCATACGATATTATATCAGTGATTACATCATGATGCCTCATGCTTTGCGCAGAATTACTTTTACTGTTCTTGATCACTTCTATTTTCATATGACTTAAGGCTTTGCTTCACCTATTGATATCATAAATTGAAATTATTGATCTTAAATCTTATAGTCTTGGATTCAAACAGTTTTCTTTCCATAATATATGGATACTTAATCATGAACAATTTATAAAGATGATAAAACTGAGGGTTAAAATGCTAACTGACCACCAAGGATGGTGACACGTGAGTGCATCCCTGTAGTTTAGGCACTGACAGGCTGGTGCAGGATGGCCACAAGTCTAAGTCCAGCCCATGTGACTTAGTATTTTAGTGAGACTATTTTAAAGTTTAAAGATAATGTGCCAAGGATATACTTTGATGTGAAGGCTGTGGGTTCTATCTCCAGTACCACATGCAAAAAAATGTTGCTTAACTTTTCTACTAAAATTTAGTTTATGACAGGATTGAAATTTAGATATTTGTCTAGCCAATAAATAAATGTACTCTCTTACACTGACTTACTTAACAGGAATTATTTCTAATATCCATTTTATTACAATTCAATTATATGCCATATGTTAATAATGTTGCTCAATCTGCTGCATGGTAAATGCATGACCAGACAAGTACTCACATGAAACCTTGAAGAGACTAAGAAAGTAGGAAATGATCTCTCCTGGTTTAAAGTAAATATTTGCTGTAAGACACAGCTTATACAATTGATTTTTCTTGTTTGGGTTCTATATTAAAATTGATTTTTAAAAAGTTAACAGGTTATTTTTAGAGCATATTCAGGTTTACAGAAAAATTGAGTAGAGAGTAGAAAGCATTCTAATACATTCCTGAGATGCCCACTCACAGAAATTGAATTTTACAATCAAATAGAGTATAGAAAAGCTGGAGCTTTCCACTATCATGTCCTCTAATGCTTCCGACTTTTAAATGACACATTAGCATGTTCTCGCAAGGTTATATTTGGATGGAATCAGCACAAAACAAAGATAAAAATAAACACAATATGAAAGGCCACACAGCCCTCACATGCACTGCAGTCTACACTTAGGGGCTTGTCACATGCCAGTCCCAGTAGCCCACACCCTGGTTCAAGGAAAGGGGTTCATGTTCATAAGTTCACCATTTGTTCTTGGGCTTGACGTAGTGCATAACTGAATAGTCCTGTGCTTGTTCATTATCAAAGGCTAAGGGAATATAGTTCCACTTAGTGAAGTCCCACACTGTGGGACTGTATATGGATGGAAGGTACCTTATAGTATCCAACTGTAATTCATTGTGTGTATGCAAACATTCATTTTGTAGCAGATAATTGAACAGCTAGACATTTTTGAAAAAATTAAAGAACAAAATAGTCCCAAGTCCTCTCTGAGATATTACTGTATAGAAAAGCTCATGGCTTACTCCAGAATTTTGACCACTGATGAGAGTTGAACTGATTACAATTTAACCTTCGAGCATAGGAGGGCAATGTAAGTTGCCAGAGGCATAATAAGTTTCAGTTTGGTGCCTGGTACAGTAACAGGCATTCTTGTTTTCTTGAATTCAACCTACAAGTAGACTTGAGTTTCTTGGAATATTTAAATTTTATTTTCTATGTAGGATAACACTGGGAACATGTAAAAAGAGGGGGTGAGATTATAAGTTTGATACTTTTATATTTTTGTAAACAGTTAATGTCACTGTTTTTCTAAGCATTGCTTTCTGTACTTTGTGTTGTTGAATAGAGTATTTTATAAATACTAGTAAGACCAAGTGGGTTGATAATGTTGAGAAGGTCTGCAATACCTTTGTTGATTTTCTGAATACTTTTATTATTTACTAAGAACAAAAGGTTAAAGTCACCAAATGTAGCTGTGGTTTTGTCCACCTTCCCTTTAGTTCTAATGATTTTAAATATTTTGAAGCTTTGTTGTTAGTTACATACATCTTTTATAATTTAATAACATGTATTTCTATAGTATTTCTTTTTCTAAAGTCTACTTTGTCAGACATTAATATAGCCCTTCTTGATTTTCGTTAGTATTTTAATGCATTTTTAAATTTTTCTTATTTTTGATCTGTATCATTGTATTTAAAATGGATTTCACTCAGACTGCAATGTCATTTCTGAGAAAAAACAGGATAAATTTGCACCGTGTCCCTAAAACACATCTTTTCTGTTCCCAAGATTCTTGCACACGTGACTGCATTCTAAGTGGAAAGGGACGAAGATATTAAGTTATATGTGACATGAAGGACTTGGGAAGGGGCAAACCAATGTATCCCAGAGAACCCGTGTTGCCTCCTCTATGCTGAGTCAGCCATTCCCGGAAGCGCTATCATACAATGGAAACGAGAGAGAGCTAAGGATGCCACTATCACGTGCATAAACCCCTCCATGCTGTAACCTAGAGCAGAACTGCTGCTCAGTGATTCACCTGACCGGCTGCTGCTACACCTGGTGGGGGACCCTGTTGACTGGTGTGTATCTCGAAGTGATTGAAAGTGTTAAGTGCGGTGCTGTTGACCTGCATGAATCTCTAATAGGATTTGGCCATGTAAGGCCACTTGCTCCACGGGCTTCCCCAGAAAGTGTGCGCTGTCGGACTCGTACAGGCTTCCTGTGGTCTCTTCCTCACTATTACACCACACTCAGTTCTGCGCTTCGTCGTCACTGCCTGTAACTGGTCTTAGGAAACCTTATTTCTCACACAACTGGATTCTGGGTGTTTTCTTAAGCCTCTTGGCAGCCTACTCAGCTGCCCCAGCACACCTGAGTTATGGATGACACAAATCTCTCTTTAAATGTGTGTGTTTAGACCATTCATGTTTGTAACAGTTATTGATATAATTAGATTTATGCCTATCAGCTTTCTGTTTGTGCCCTTTAGTTTTGATCCCTAATGCTATATTTAAAATTTCCCATTTGTTATATTTTCATTTCTATTAAAAATATTTGTGGCATGTAATTTTAGATGAATATTCAATATGGCCTTTAAAATAATATAATTGGGCTGGTGAGATGGCTCAGTGGAGTAAGCACTTGCCTGGCAAGTGCAGGAGCCTGAGTTCAATCCCCAGTTCCGCCAAAAAATTTAAAAAAAAATTAAAAAAATAAAAATAAAATAATATAATATAATCATATAGCAAGATAATTCACCAAAGTGTAACTTAGTAATTTTATTATACAGAACTCTAACGTTATTTTATTTTTTCTGATACTGATGCAGAAATAAATCTATAAAACTTTCCTTTCTTTTATAAAGAATATTTCATCCTGTCATATTAAAACTATCAGTATTACTACATTGATTCATTTCTGATAAGCTTTAAGTGGACTTACTTTACTTAGGGGAACAGCTGATCAAATGGAATTTCTATTTCTAGTACTTTGAGAAATCTCAAAAGCCTCATAAACATATGAATAATGGTCAAGCGAGATAGCTCAGCCGACTAAAGCGCCTGTTTAGGCAAGCTTAGGCAACTGCAGGGACTGTAGTTTGATCCCTGGTATCACATGCTGCACCAGCCCCACCCCCAGGATGGGCTGAGTTGGCCACAGAGTCCAGGTGTAGTGGCACATGCCTATTGTGCCAGAGTTGGGGAGGCTGAAAAACAAGAGGATCACTATGAGTCTGAGCTGTGTAATGAGGTTACATATGATGATAAGAAATGTCTTTCTTTTTAAAGGATAATTGGTATATCTAATCGCTCTCTCTCTCTCTCTCTCTATCTATCTATATTCTTGAACTGCAATTTTGAAGTATCTTAATTATTGTCTGCCGTAGTTATACTATTGTGTTACAGAATATTAGCAGTTACTTACCCTATTCAGCTACACCCTAGAACCTGTAAAATGTATTCTCTCCAATTCCCCCTCCCTGAACACTTCCCAGGCTTTGATACACTACTATTATAATTTAAACAACTTTGAGGTCAGTTTTAGATATTTAGCTTCTTCCTCTTCCTCTTCCTCTTCCCCTTCCCTTTCCCCTTCTCCTTCTTCTCCCCCTTCTCCTCCTTCTCCTTCTTCTCCCCCTCCTCCTTCTCCTCCTCCTCCTCCTCCTCCTCCTCCTCCTCCTCCTC
>NDGM010858309.1:0-10448 GCA_002564305.1 Octomys mimax
AACTGTCCTATTAATCAGTTTTGAAACTTTCTCATTGTTATCTGTTTCTCAATAAAATTAATTTAAAAAAAGAAAAAAAAATAAAAAATAAAATAAAATAATAACTGGGTAGAGAGTTGGTTGAAGATTTTTTTAAAGGGTGAGGCTGCTATTATTTAAAACCATCAGCCAATTTAAACATTACTGAAAGTGAAATCGTAAGATAATTTGTGCCTTCTAATGCAGTGCAGTAGAAAGTACAGAGCATACTTTCTCAGGGTATCTGAAAAATAATCAAATATTAGTCTAGTTTTATTTATATGTTACTATAATTTTATAAGAAATAGAAATACAGCAGTAAGGAAACAAAGAAAATGATACTATGCATAAGCAACTCACCTGAAGTCAGAGTAGTCCAACTTCCACAGCATAAGAGACTCAATTTTTCCAAGGAAACTATAGCACAGAGAAAAATAGGAGGGGAGACCTAAAAATCAGGTGCAGTGTGGCATCTTGTGTGAGCCCTTATCCAAACCACCTATAAGCAAGTAGGAAAAATATAAATTGGTATTAAATAGAATTAGATAGTTATTAGCTATGTTAGCTATTTTATGGTCATTTAAAAAATAAACATCATTACACATTAGAGATATAAGGTTATATACAAGTGAAGTCATATAACATTTGGAATTTGCTCCAGTACACTGAAACCAAAGAAAGACATACTGGGTTTTCAGAGATGCTAATAGCCATTTTACTACCAGCAAAAATATAATGGAATTTCTATATACCAAAATATTTAACTTATCTGACCCACCACACTATCTTACCGATGTAATTGTCCTGTGGTATGTTTCTGACTCAGCAGATACTAATACTTAAGAAAAAAATGAATGAAAACATGTTCAACATCCCTGATCATTTGAGAAATGCAAGGTAAAACAACACGGAGATTCCACATCACTCCAGAAAGAGTGGCTATTATCAATACATAAAGCAATAACAAATTCTGCTGAATCTGTAGGGGAAATGGAACACTTCTCCACTGTTGCTAGGTGTCTAGACTGGTGTAACCACTGGAAGTTACTGTGGTGATGCCTCAAAAAACTAGAATTAGACGTTCTATTTGACCTAGATATTCTCCTTGTGGGTATCTTCTGAAAAGAACTAGAAATATCATACCACAGTGATATATGGGTGCCTATATTTATAGAAGCACTATTTGGAATAGCTAAATATTAGAAATAACCCCAAATGCCCATTAACTGATAAATGATAAAGAAGATGTGGGATTTTTTTATACAGTGGAGTACTATTCAGCTATAAAAAGGATAAACTTGGGATATTTATAGCTAAATGTATGGACTATGAGAGCATACTCAAGTGAAATAAACAGGACATGTGTGTAAATATTGTATTGTTTTTCTTGTGTGAGAAACTGAAAGTGTTAATAAGAACAAAAATGTATATTTGATATAATAAAATAGGAAGTAATTGTTCAAAGGGAATTAGGAGGGTATAAGGGAAAAGAAAACAATGGGAAAAAGGATAAAATGGAAACAAAGCTTTGTATATAAGGAGAGGAGGATGCGTTAAAAATAGGGGAGAAGAATGGGAAAAACAGATGGACTAACATATATACATATATAAATTCCATATAATGTGATTATTATGCACACTTAATTGTTCCAATAAACTTAATTATTAAAAAATAAATTTGTAGTGTGTCCAAAAATTATACTTGTCTGTTAAAAGAAGCAGTAAAATAGAGACTGATCCAGAAGAGTTTATTTTCCAATGAATCTATAATGGAGAATCTGAATACTTTCAGAGAAGTATGAGACCAATATATTTTTGCAGAAAGTATCCATGTCCAGAAATACTCGCACTATTTTTCTTTTTGGGGAGGATCATTGCTGGCATGAAGGTAGCTAATCACAGCTGAACCTTCTCAGGGTTATGGGGGAAAGCAATATCACTAAACGTATGCTGAACATTAGGCAACCTACAGAAAAGCTTGAAAGGACAAGCAGGCAGAGCTCACTGCACTCCTGAAAGCACAAAGCACTAAGAAGCACAGTAAGTAGCACCTCAGCAAATACGTTTATGACACTGTCTCTGAGTTTTGTGGGATGCAGCAAGAGGAGCTATTACAAACGACAGAACAACTCTTCATAAGCTTCTGCTGGCTCTGTTCTCAGCGAGTTGCAGTTAGGTCTGCCCAGTGAGGGTGTATGGAGTGGCCTAAGGCTCAAGCAAAGCAGGGGAAAAATCGCAGGATCCCAGCCAGGGTGGAGAAGTTCAGATCTCCTTACATATCTATGCAGTCTTGGCAGGTTGAAATATACCACTTGCACTGAAGGTTTGGTTAGACTTTTATTTATTTAACCATCTGCTCATTCATAAACATCTATGATGCATGTAATCTCTGAGCAAATGCAGCAAAACCCTGCTCTTATGGAGCTTCTAGTCAAGCGAAGAAAAAGAGCTTTCACCAAATAGTCACAATGCTGAGCACATAATCACAGATTTTGATTAAAAAAAAAGAAGAAGAAACCAATTTCTTCACTGAATCAAAAGAATCTTTCACTAGTCTGAGAGATTTTGGAAAGGATTTCCTAGGGAACAATCTTCATCTGAGACTTGAATGAAAGAAAGGCATTCTTTGGGCAAACTTGGGAGGGTAGAAACATCCAGGCAGAGGGATCAAGAGACTCAAGGTGCAGCTACAGGATTGTCAGACGGGCTTTCATGAAAATGACTAAAAAAGAAAGAAGCCACAGGAAACTGGAAGGTGAGGCAAGTCTAACCTTAAAGAGAGGTGGTCATATTAGAGTTTCAATTTTTGTTTGAGAGAAATTGAAAGCCAATAAGGGATATTTATAAGTGTAATGTGATCAGATTTATGTTTTAAGATCATTCTAGATATTCAGCATGGAGAATGAGTTGTACAGAACACTGAATAGAATTCAAACAGATGCTACAAATGTCCAAGCAGCAGATGACAATAAATGAAGAAAGCTTGGCAAACATGAAGGTGAAGAGACGCCTCAAGAGACAGATGAAGAAAGGACGAGAGACCGGGCTATAGCTCAGTAGCACGAACACCTGCCTGGCAAACACAAGGTCATGAGTTTGATTCCTGGTACTGAAGAAGGAATGAGTAACTGACAGGCTTTGATAAAGACTGACAAGAGAGGGAAAAGAGAAGGTGAGGTCAAACACAGTGAGGTGTCAAAGAAACTGCTTGACCTTCCGTTTCTGTAGTTGAACAGGTAGAGTCATAGTGTAGAGATGAGAAACATTAGACAAGTAGATTTGCAGAGAATATTTGATCTGAGATATGTTGAACTTGGGATATATTATTGGAAGTACCACATAAGAACATGAATATAAAAGTAGAAAACAAAACAAAAAGTCAAAACTATGGGAGTTATTAGCCAGACAGTAAATTAGGCTACAGACATGAATGAGATGTCCTAAAGGGAGAGAGAAAAGAGCAGAATCAGCCTGAATCAAGGCATCAAGAAAGACTAAAATACTCTAAATTTTTCTGAATAAAAACTATTTAGGTATATGCATTTTCCAGTTAAGTGATTCTTCTTTTCTTCCACCAGTCCTCTTAACACATTTTTATTTCCTGCTGGCCTTAAAGACATTTGAAGTTTCACAATATGGGCTTAAAAAAGAAGAGAATATAAGATAGTCTTGTGCAATTTCATTATATTGTACATTTGGGTAAAGACATGTGAAGCCTAGAGGAGATTGAAGACAGCCAAAGTACTGAAGGTTAGGGGGAAAACCTTTTTAAAGAACATTCTATCTCCAGTGGAAAACTTCATAAAATCGTATTATGAAGTGGTATTTGCTCAAAGATCTATTTTATCATATCTGAACCATAATCACTTATGCACTATAGAACATTAACTTAAACTTTATAAGATTTTTTGATGTGTAAAGGACATAAGTTTATAGTCTAACAGAAATGGGCATTTAAATTATGCACAAAATTTCTTTTAATTTAAATTGCATTTTATTGCTATTTTTTTCTAATTAGAGTAGCCCAACCTTTAAATATGATAGAAATTATTTTATACTTTAGACTATCATATGTAATTTTCATTCCTGTAGAGTCTAATATTGAGAGACTAGGAAGTCATTATATAATTTCAGACATTACCATCTCTGAAAAGAGAATAAAGAATGAAAAATATGAAAAGTATATAAAAACACTTAACTGAATAAAAGTAATTTTGTTGCAATTGCAAAAGCCATACTATGATGACAAAGAATCATCTTCCATTTGCAACTTTTATAAAGAAATTTATAGTGGCACTGTCCTTTCACAACAAATTCTCTTCTGCAGCTTTAGGGAAAGGTATGCTGTAGGTAATGCACTGGATCATGAATATTCAAATAAGTTACATGCTATAAGGATCACCATAGGATGTTATGTAATGGTCATATTTCTCCTTTAGCTTTAATACTGTAATTTGTAGGATTATATATAAAAAGGATAATTATTCAGAGAATGACAGCAAGTAAGAGCAGAGCCTGAGTCCAGGTAGTCTGTTTAGAAGTTCAACTCTGCCTCTTTCCTACTGTGTCCTCTACGTTTTGTTCCAACCTCTCCTTATGTAAAATGGAACAAAAAGAGTAACCACCTCATATCTCTATGAAAGTGAAACTCATCACTAAAAGTTGTTCAAACAATGCCTACTACATAATAAGTGCTATCTGCTCTGCCTTTTTGAATACCATAGTAAAGACTTGCAGTGAGGTTTTCCTCTGTTTATCCTTACATTAGGTTGCCCTATTATATACAGATGAGGTCATTTGTTTTCCTTTTATCATCTTTTTGCAAAGTGTGAAATCATTGTGCTCATGTGTGTATGAAGAGGGAGCAAGAATTCGTTTATGTAACTTGTGCCTAATTAGAAAATAAACCCTGGAAGTGAAGGCAGAGGCTGATTTGTATCCCCAGCCTAACATGTCAGCATTACCTACATACTCAGTAATATTTAGTTGAACGGATAAAAAAGAGAATTCTGTGGTAATTTTCAGCTAATAATTCATTTCAGAATATATTTCCATGCATTGTATGAGTGGATAAAATTCTATATATTTTTTCAAATATACATTATCTCTATCTTGATTATAATTTTATTAATGAGAAATAAGCATCAACTTAAATAAAAATGATAAGTCATGATTGTACTAAATCATTATGATTTCCAGACTGTTAGTCTTTCTTCTCCCTAAAGCCCACAGCATTTAGTTTTCTATCTTCAAACTCTATCATTAGGGACTTGGACAAGTTCAACAATCTCTACCATACTTATAGGAGAACTTTTAGCTTTTAAACCCTTTTATTAACATCAATTCTTCCAGTTGTCCATCCATTCACTGATCTGCTCTCCTCTAGAGACTTGTACACACAATTACACACTTGAGATCAGATCAGACGTATGACACTGTTATCACCAGCTCACATGACCACTGTGTGTAGCTATGCTTCCAGCATCTAACTCACCATTTCCTTGTTATTGCTACTTCACTTTTTAATACCCTTAATTCACCAATTACTCAGCCACCATTCTTCTTTCCTAAAACAGTTTCAAACCACTGATAGTTTCATCAGTTACTACCACGTCTTCTCATCTTCTCCATTTCAGTGATGATCTTGACTGTAGTTTCACTGAGAATAAATAGAAGCAGTCAAAATTTCACCTTCACCAGTTCCAACCTACACAGCTGCCCAGCTCCCTGCAGTGCCATTTGTAACCCTAATCAGCCTCCTGACACTGAAGCAGAACCGCCTGGGCTGCTCTCTCTCCAGGCATTAGGAACCCTGCACATTTTATCCCATGTTAAAAAAAAATCATTCTGCTCACCTTTTTTCACAAAAAATGAACACATGAGATGATGCAGTTGTGAATTAGCTTAATTTAATCAAATCAAAACATCACATTGTTTTCCATAAATATATAATATGAAATTCTAAATTAAATCATAAAATTATTTTGAAAACAAAGTTCAGGAAATTTCTTTTCTACTGCTTCCTTATTTACAGTTCAATTTCTCTTCTATCCTGTATAGCTCGTCAACTCAGAAGACTTTATATCTTGAAGTGTTCTGTGCCTATTTTTTCTTGTATCCATTTCTGAATGTATTTTCCTTGCTACTCCACTGAAAATCACTTTCAATGCCCAAATCTAGCTTCCATATTGTTGAATCCAGTAGTCAATATTTCAGCATCATCTCATTTGATATAAAAGGAACATCTGACATAACTGATTATTTATCTTCCTTGGAACACTCTTTTGGCTTGGCCATTAAGATGCTTTGATTTCCTGGATGTTTTATTACCCTACTGGCCTCTTCTTTTAAGGCTCTGTTGCAAGATATTCCTAGCTATACAACTGTTTAAGTGCCATTGAGAAATCTTCAGACTTCTCTTTCCTCCCTACATTGATGCTATGACTTAATCAGTGCAGAGCTTTTTAAATTTCACCTACATGTTACTTGAAAACTTGTATCTATATCCCAGAGTTCTGTGCTGACTCTAGACTTGTATGTTCAACTATCTACTCCATGTCCGTAATTCTTTGGATCCTAAATGTTCCCTAAGACCCATATACTAGAAGATTGGTTGCCTTCCTGTGGTACTATTGGGAAGTGCCAGAAACTTTAAAAGTGGGGTCAAGTGAAAGGCACTTAGGTCACTTGGGTCTTACTATGGAAACAGATGATAGGATCTTCGAGTCCCCCTTTTTCCTTTTAGTTGTCATAAGATGAGGCTTGCTTCACCATGAAATCTATGCTGTGTTGTTTAGCTTGCCACAGGCCCAAAAACATTGGAACTAACCATTGTGGACTAAAGTCATGAATCATAAAAAATCCTTTCCCATTTTACAGTTGATTTTCTCAAGCATTTGTTAACATCAATGGAAAGTGTTCTCATATCATTTCTACACGCTGACAGTGAATGCTCCTCCTAAACTTCACACATTCTGAAATAAAGTTTTGATAGCATCTCATAAATTTTCTTTTCTCAGTATGGCAATAACATTTTTCAATTGCTCAGTCCTTATTATGTCTTAGATCTAAAATGACCCCCAAAGCCACACGTGTTTGGTAGGAGACTGCATCGTGGGAACAGCGTTCTTATCACAGGATTCATGTACTTGAGTTTAGTAGCCTAATGTGCTGGTGGATTATAGTCTTTTTGGAGCTGGACCATTTGTGGAGGAAATTGGGAAGGTGCATTTTTTTTCCTTAGCTCTACCTTTCTCTTCTCTGCTTGCTCACTGTCACAATGTGAGCAGTTTCCCTGGTACTTCTACCAGGTACTTCTACCATTTCATCTCTGAGATGGCATCAAAATCTCTGAAAACCATGAATCAAATTAAATGTTTCCACCCTTAAGTTGTGAGTGTTCTGTGTTTCTGGTAAGAAAAGAATGCTGATAAAAATAAAAACAAGAAAGGCCAGGTTCATGACATAACATATGGGAATGAAGATTCTACTGGAAACTGGTTTGGAGGTTATCCACATTTCTTTCAGGCAAAGAGTTTGTGTTTTGTCCAAGTACTAGACTTTGTGCACAGCTAAATTTAAAGGTAGCAAACATTAATATGGTAGAGGTGATTTCAAAGCAACTCAATGTTCAGGCTGTGGCATGGATGCTGTTTGCTTTTAGTGCCTGAAAAGTTGGAGACAAAAATGATTGGTTGTTGAAAAGATTAGCATTTTTAAAAAGTGAATTATTTTACATAAAGACTATAATAATGATGCCTTGAGGGAATTTCAGGAAATGGCCTGATTTTACCCTCAACAGGATCAAGTTATGAAAGGGTAAATTTTTTTTTAAAGATTTGGAGAAGAAAGTTCCAGGGTATACTGCTTGATAGGTCAGGACTCAGTTTCACAGGCACTCTGACCCAAACACTCTCCCTTTTGGTTTCCCAGGCGCCTTACCCCCAAACTCTGTCACCCTTGGCCCCATGCAGAGCCAAACGCAAAACCACAGGACAGGTCCACCTGACTTTGACCTGGGCAAGCAACCACAGAAACTCTCCTTTGTTCACATTAAAAGTCCCCCCACAGACCAGGTAGCCCTGCCAAGATTAGCTCTCCCTCAGCCATTCCAGCTCAGAATCACCCTCCCTAAAATATCCTATAAAGTCTCCTGTCTCCACTTTTTTTGCTGCTGTCTTGGTCCTCTAGACAGCCAGCCTGCTTGATGCCCCCAATAAATCTTCTACCCACTTCAGAATGCCCGCTCTGCTCGATTGCCTGGGTTCAGACCTAACATTGCCCATTTTGGACACCTAGGGAAATGTGTCCCCAAATTCAGCCACGTAGGCCTTCAGAGGCCACAATAACCATAGTCCAAGGGAATGTCCATAGACCACTTCTCAAAATGGTAGCAGATCTTGGTGTCATCTAGTGCTGGTATTCCAGGCATGCAAAATGCAAGAGTTGTAGAGTAATAAATGTTTCTACCGAATTCACTAAACAAGCTTAGGATGGAGCTAGACATATAGCTCAGTAGCATAAGTGCTTACCTGGCAAGCACAACATCTTGAGTTTGATCTCTGGTAGTAGAAAAAGAAAAAAAAAACCTATAACTGAAAAAGCCTTGGATGCCAGGCCATGTGCTCCTTGAAGGGCCTGTATAAATCAGGCTATGAGTGAGAATCCAAAAGTTCTATGAAGATCCTAGACATTTAGAGTTGTGGCTGAGGAAACCTGCACAATATGGGTGAGGCCGCTCCAAGAGGGAAACCATGTTGGGTGGAAACCATAGGGAAGGGGCTCCCAAGCCCTTCCATAGGAAGCAAAGATATCTTTCTGGAGCAAAGATATTAGTGTAACCTACCACAGGTGCTGGACATGGGCATATATGATTTAGTGTTGTTCTTGTGGGTCTCTGGCCTTTCTTTGGCCTAATTCCTTCCTATTATCTTACTGTGGTACCTCAGTTTATGAACTTAATTCATTCCATAATTCTGGAAAAGATGGTCATGCTCATGTTCTTATGGGAAAGATGGCTATAGTCACATTCATCAACAGATGCAGTTTTCAAACAGAAAGAAAATTTTGCCAAACCCTTGTGTTTTCAAACCAAAGAGTTCACAAGTAAAAGCATCCATGAATCAAATTACCACTGTATTCCTTCCTTTTATAATGGAAATATTTACCCTGGGCTTTTGTATATTAAAAGTATTTAACTTTATTTTTTACTTTTATAGGGACTCACATCAGGAAAAGGAGAACTCCAAGACTGTATCCAGCCGTGAGGATCTATAAGCAGAGCTAATGGTTGCTTCGGTTACTGAAAAATGGGGCTATGGAAAGGAGATCCACCCAGAGACTCCAAATGTACACAACACATACATATTCTTTCTTGTATTTTGTTTGAAGAACTAATTTTAAATTTAAATGTAGAAAACTCAAACGTCTGTTAGATTTAGACTTTTCAGTAATATTGAAACTGTTAAAGAATGGACGTGGTGGCACACACCTGTAGTCCCAGGACTTGGGAGGCTGAAAACAGGAGGATCACTATGAGTCCAATCTATGTAGTGAGATCCTGTACTAAATATGAAAAAAAGAAAAAAGAAACTGTTAAGGCATTAGTGACTCTTAGATATCAAATGAATCTGTGTTACATTCTGAGATTGACATGAGTCATTTTGGGACCAGAAATGAACTATTATTATTTAGACCTAAAATATGACCCCAAAAGTCTGTTTTGGACAGTACTTGGATCATGGAACACCAACTCATCAGTTAGTTCTAAGCACAACAGATATAGCAAAACCACTCATAAGTACCACAGCTGTGCTGGTATGCATTGCGGCCTGGTTAGAAGTGGGCCATGGGATTATAACCCAGAAGTGTGTGTACCAGTGTTAGCTCCACCCTTCTTTCTGCATTCTAGCTTTCAGAAAGTGAACATCTTTCTCTACCAAACCCTTCCATCGTACAAACGGTTATAACTGACATTTCTCCCATCCACACTAAATAGTAGGTAAGAAAATATCTTGAAATATGTGTTGAAAGTTACATATTTTCAAGGTAAACCTCTCACGATTGACTGTAGAAAGAGTAACATTTCTACATTCAAATTTAAAATTAGTTGTTGAAATAAAATACACAAAGGGAAGGAAAATAATAAGCAGTCTATATAATTTCTAAATTCATTAAATTGCATGTGTTCTTTCCTATTTATGAGAATATAAACTCTGAGGGGGCAAGTTTTATTGTTGTCCAGGCTCCATTTCATATGTAGATAGTGCCTCATATAATTTATTGAATGGCCAAATTATCTTCTATTTCACAGCCCTACATAAGGCTTATTTTTTATTTATTTTTTTCCCATAATGTTACTGAGAAACAAATAGCAATGAGACAGTTTCAAACCAAATTTGCAGGACAGCTTCAATAATTAACACATTGCA
>NDGM010858496.1:0-15981 GCA_002564305.1 Octomys mimax
TTCTTCCTTCGTTTTGAGTGTCGGGTATTTGTCCCAGCAACGAGAGAAGAGTAACTAAGACATGGGTGTATCATTAAGTTTTCCAGTAAAAGAAAAAGATAAATGGTCAACAACAATACAACTGTTAAGATTTCCAGTCTTAAGTGGAGAAAAATTTTAGCATCTGTTTTTATATTTCTTATTTATTTCATTAGCCCTTTACTTAGCTTCCCTTTTTTAACTTCTCATAATGTAAAGTTATTTTCCAGGACCTGGGAGTCACCTTTGAAATCAAGGCAAAGACCTTTAAAGATAGATTTGAATCAGATATTGTAAAAAGACAGCAGTGACATAAAATGAGCTCACAGAACTTTCTTTGCCAAAACCGGGGTACAAATCTTAGACACAATGCATGTGAATGCCTCCCCAACAGTCCCCCTTAAAAACAAATTGCCAATAAAATTTAATTCCAAAAGCTCAGAGGCATTAAATCAGGAAAAATATAACATCTTTGATTCTCATACCTTCTAGTTAAGGCACAGGTATTAAAACTAACACCAGCACAAACAAGAGGATAATGCAAAGAAGCAGGAAATCTCACTTATTCAACATATGTCAGGTACACCATACATGCATCATACATACATTTCATGTGGTCATCACATGTGATTATGAATCATAGGGAGAATTAAGCAAGAATAAACAAAACTACTGCCTTCTTAGCAACCAGTGTTTAAATCATGGATATTATCTAGGATTTAAATAATACCTTACTTTAAAAGCACTAATAATTTTTTATTAATGTTTTGTTTGGAGAAAGATATAGGTGAGTGTATATGTACTGCAAACCTGAGTCCTTTTCATTTATAAGAAAATAGAGTTTAGGAGATCTGAAAGCCAAACTATCAAGCACAGGAACTAAAAGCTTCTAAATTCCAAAGTATATACAAATGCTATGCAATAATTTTTAAAATATTATTATAGATAATTTTGGTAATAATTTTTTTCTATTTATTATCAATACATTCTCACCTTCATGGCTTTATTTATATGTTACTGGTTATTTTAACTTAAAAGTCATACTTACCATGCTTATATCCTTAAGAAAAGGATTATAAAAATCTTTAACCAAGATTAGTACAATTGATAAGATGTGTATGCAGCAATTTGAATGAATTTTAAGGGTATCTGGCCCTCTCTAAATATTGTAAAAGACTCACATGCCAGAGACTATCAGTTGTTCTGACTACCTTTATCTTCTTTTTATTTTATGTGTACTAACTAAGAATTTCAACAGGCAGATAACTACTCCAACATGATTATATACATGCCAACCTACTCCAAACCCTATTTCCATCTGCTTCTCACTCTAGTCAACGGGATGAGTGGGATAGCAGCATAGAAGAGAGTTTGTAGGGTCTTCACACTCTCATAAAATCAGAGGCTCAGATCCCAGTCATGGAACAACCCCAATCCATCAAAACCCAGGCCCCTTCAATTTTGTTCAAACTACTTCTGTGTTTCCATTTATTTCTATATATAGTCAACAAATACAAATAAAAATAAAAATCTTCTTTATAACAGAATTAAGCTGAGGGACAGCCAGATAGCTCAGTGGATTAAAGCGCCTGCTCAGGCAGACATGGGAACTGACGTTAGATGCCAGGCGTGCTGTGCAAGAACGACCCCTGGCAAGCACAAAGAGTGCAAATGAAACTGAGTATGTAGGTGCAAGCCTGTAATCCCAGCACTTGTGAGGCTGAAAACAGGAGAACCAAGTCTGATCTGTATAGTGAGATCCTGTAATAAAACAAATTTAAAAAACATATTTAAGCTAATGTAAATCACTTGGAAAAAAATTAAATTGTAACACATTTGTATTCTCGATGCTGCAAATTAATTCAGTAATATACAAGGTATATTCGCAGCATCTGAAAGTTTGGAGGCCTTAATAACTCCAAAAACTGTGGAAGTGACTTTGGAGGTATAATAATAAAACTGGCCAGTATTACCTGCCCCCCGTACCTGTTTCATCATGGATGTGCTCAGTCTTCTGCACCCTGAAATGCCCCACAAATTCTGAGCACACTTATAAGATAGAACTTTCATCTAACAGCTGGTTTTTTTGTTTGTTTGTCTGTTTGTTTTACCACTTTACCTTATTAAAAGCACAGGACACTAGTTTAAGGTTTTCTACCTATTCTGTGGTTCCTATTGCCATTTGTATTCAGAAACTAGTAAATCTAGGAAGATTAACAGAGAGTACTAGGATAATGCTAATTTAAACATTAAATAGACACACAAATGTCAAGTTATCTATCTAAAGCTATAAAGTAAATATTCAACAGAACTTTGATTAGGAATCTAACCACCCTTCTCCCCATCAGCAGGTAACTGCCCATTTTCCATGTGTGTCCCTATCCAGTTGCCTTTCCATGTCCTTCATATTTCTGTCCCTTGATGAAGAAAGAGAGAGGGAGAACATAGAAAGAGAAAAGAATATATGTGGGATCTATGAGCTTGTCTTTAAAATATTCTGTTAAATACATTTTTAGGAATTTTTGGCATTATTCTTTTTAAAAAATCTATGTATATTACAAGACTTTCATTTTTAAATTTGGTTTTCTTGATATAATTTCGCAGAACCCTAAAAGGTCCTAACATGTTAGAGTTCTGTATTTCATAACTACACACCAAATTGCCTGTACTCCTGATTTTAGGCATTTCCTCTGTACATCACATTTCATGCCAAGTAACCCACAACCATCCATTCTGTAACCTTTCTCCCAATTCACTGAGATCCTCATCATCACTACTATCCAATTAGTACTTGTTTAGATTATGAAAAGAATTTTCTTACTGGTCCGCAAACTCCAATCTTATACTAACTCAATTTGATTTTCATCTCTGGGCTAGAAAGACTTTTCTAAACTACAAATCTCACCAGAGCTAAATAAATTCTTTTACCCACCATGTGGAACTTATAATACTGATCTTCAGTGGGTGGAAAAAGGCACAGCATGTGCATGGTGTCACACCATGTGGCCTCTTCATTCATATCTTCTACATTTTTCATCACTCAGCCCCCATGGCCTTTCAGCCGACTCATAGGTCCTTAAAGTTGGTATGAATTATATATATATATATATATATATATATATATATATATATATATATATATATCATGCCCCCTGAGCTTAAGACAACCCCTGTCATCTCTTTTAGAATGAACTCTATGAATCTCCAGATCTCTACTCGGAGTCTGGTGCTCATTCCTTGTGCTCGGAAAGCATGTTGTGCACACTTCGTGATAGCATCACAATAGTACCAAGTACCAAACTCAAGGTTTTGAACTCCTGAGTTTTCCATTAGAAGAGCCTCAATGGAGATACTACATATTCTTATTACTAGCACAAATATCTAACACACAGCACATGGTAAATTTTCAATAGAATTTGATTGAGTTAATAAACACTCAAAGGCTAAATATATAAATAAAGGCTATGACCCATGCTTCTAGCCATGCCATAATCTGTGATTACTTTTCAATCTTGATTTTTTTTAAATAATAACTTCACTCTAAGCTGGTTATTGATAATCCTTACCACTGCACACATGCATATGTACATGCTAGTGCACATGCACATGAACACACATCTACAAAAAGACACACATACACATGATTAAAATAGGACCAAACATACATATTCTACCTGCAGCTTTCCTTCCCCATGTTGAAATCAAAGATTTATTCTCATTAGAATAGCGTTTGGGGGGGCCAGGGAGATTGCTCAGTAGAATAAGTGCTTGCCTGGCAAGTGCAAGGGCCTGAATTCAATCCCTAGTTCTGCCAAAAGAAAGATAATATTATTAAATAATAAATAAATAAAAGAATAGTGCTTGTACTGGAACAGTAACTCTCCCAAGAAAACTATCTTATTTTCCATCCTGATAGCTAGCCTCTATTCTTCCAAGATGAAAACATAAGTTGATCTGTGCCAATAATACCACAGACCATAGATGGTCTAGCTCCTCATTCTTTATTTTTATTTTTATTTTTATTTATTTATTTATTTTTTGGAACTGGGGATAGCTCCTCATTCCAATGTGTGTCTAATTTAGAAAAATGAATGTAAGGGTAGAAAAATAGGACAAAATTAGACATTTTGTTTATATGGTATCAGATATGGTATTTTAACTACAGTAGGCATAATTTCATGAAAATATGCCTCATTGCAAGATAAAAATTAGAGAATCAAGTTTGCCAATGTGAGTGAAAATTTCTAGGCTGATAGTTGGATTAAAGAGTTCTGTCTCATTATAATCATAGAATGCAACCTACAAATGTTCCAGTATCCATATCTTAGCTGCTGAAATGTGTACATTCTTGTTATCCTTTCAAGATTACTTTGCATGGATTTCAGAACTGCCTTATTTAAAACCAAAAGAAACATTTAAAAATGAAAAAAGATATTCTTCAAGAATCCTAGCTGTCTTCTTTCTATATAGAGCACTTTTACAATGTGCTAATATGACCCAACTAAAAATATATAGTGAACAACTGAAGGCAGAAATAAATTGCCTTCTCCTGGTACCTCCTTACTGCAGAGAAGCTTGTTGTGCCATTTCAAATTGTTGCTAGGCCATTCCAATGCATTTATAAAAGGTAGATGAGCAATACTTTTTTTCTCATGATGAGCAATATTAATAGCTAAAGTCACAGACCCCAGCCTACATGACACACATCTAGCAGTCACTACCGGATGTGAGCACTGGCATCCGTCTGTCCATTGATTTCATTTCCCACAGTATGATCCACACACACATCATCATCATATTAGTAGGATAAGAAGCAAAATCATTTTATAATTATTAGAGTATTTTTAAATACAATTCTAGGCCTTAGAACTATGACAAATATTATTATTAGGCCCTTAAGTGCTAGAAAAAGTATTTCATGTCATAGGATACTCAATTATCTGGCCTCCTCTGTACAATTATAATAACTAATTTAATTATGATATATAGATATGATTTTTCTGGAAATATTCACAAAATTTTAGAAAGGCTGTGGAGATGTGGATCCAGGGCCATCATTGCCATTGGGAATTCAGTGACCATGAATTAGACTCACTTCCTGAGGAGATCCATGCCAGTATCATCTTCATTCATGAATGTATAGTGCTACATTTTTTCAACGTTAATGATAGGCTTAGGAGTTACTCATGCACCATGAATTTTGCAAATTATATATAGAGTAGTTGATTAAGGCAACTGGAATTCCATGAAAAACTCAACTATTTACAAAACAAAAGAGGAAAAGAAGGATATTTTGGTATTTTTGTATGATTGAAAGTTTTACTTTTAAATAACTAATGAAAATTGAGCAGTCAAACCATTTTTTGTTTCATAACATTATTTTAGGCAATAGCTAAATCTGACCTTTAAAATCATATTACCATTAAGCTTATGTATGGCACCGTACTGAAACAGATGGTTGTCATTTTAATACAGTTTCAAATGAAATAGGTTTGCCTAAATCTGCCCTTTATAAAAGTTTGAGGCATATAACTCAGTGGTAAATCACGTGCTTAGCATGAAAGAGGGCTTGTGTTTAATCCCCAGCACCAAAAATGAGAAGAAGAGGAAGAAAAAGAAGGAGGAGGAGGAGAAAGAGGAGGAGATCCAACAAGCAAACGAACAAAAACATACATTTAGACATTGATTAGATCTGTAGATAAGCTATCCATCTTAGACATTTTTTACACACAATCTATTGAAATAAATATTTTATACTTGTAAGCATTTTGAAAAATAAACAAAAGTACCATGTGTTTTTCTTGTATTCTCTGAGAAAAAAAATATGATCACTCCTGACATATCAAAAACCTTATTCCATAAAATAAAAAAAATAATTTATGGTTTAATGATTTAGGTTTTTCTTGTACTAATTGTCTGTATGACTTTGTGACTTCAACTTATGGTTGATTTGCTTTGGGTTTTGCAGCCCTGGGATGGAATTCAGGGCCTCATGCCTGCTAAGTTACATGGTCTGTAGTGCAGTTATCCCTCCAGTCCTTTTGTGTGACCAACTTTATTTTTGGGTGTTATGAGATT
Source organism: Octomys mimax (assembly GCA_002564305.1). Taxonomy (NCBI): domain Eukaryota; kingdom Metazoa; phylum Chordata; class Mammalia; order Rodentia; family Octodontidae; genus Octomys; species Octomys mimax. Next base: position 6,097 of record NDGM010858496.1, read on the forward strand.
TGTTATCTGTCTTTAAAAATAAAAATGGCATGTCTTTGAATTCTTAGATATTATAGAATTTCAATAGAAATCAATGGACCACTGAATATTAAGTGAAAACTGGCAAGTGAGTTCAGCAATTTTTTTAAAAAGTCTAATATTCTTATTCAATTAGAAAATATCAAATTTTAACAGATTTTCAGTGAGCTAGAAATCATGACTAAATATTAATTGTATCCTTAGTGATTCTTCCCAAACACCGAATTCAACAGGTATGTATAAGTACTCAATCTTCTGTGAAGAGACTTAGGGGCCACAGATATAGAACAATAGAATAAGCACTTGCCTGGCAAGTGCAGGGTCCTGAGTTCAACACCCGGTAACACACACACACACACACACACACACACACACACACTCTCAAGAAAAAAAAGAGAGATTTACTAGTTATTAGAACTTAAATTCATTACAAAATTGATGATTAACAAATGATAGAGGGTGGATAACATAATCTAATGAAAAGAAACATCAGCCTAAGTTCTTATCCTTGTTTTGATTAGGAAGTTAACTCAATTTTTAAAACTTTGAATATTAAATATAAATACATATAAGAAAAGATATCAAAATATAAGTATGTGTATTCAAGATCACTATTCTTAGAATTTATATTGGGAAATATACTAATTATACTGGTTATCAGTTTTTGAGTCATAAGTCATTACTAAGAAAACACAATTATGATATTGAAAACTATATGAATAAATTTAATTCAATACTTAATAGCACATTACTCACAATAAATTTCAGAAAAACTGTTACAAATCTGAAAAAGAATTCTACATCTAGGTTTCTTAAAATGTGTGCGGGCAATTACAAAGAATGGCATTTCCTTGGAGAACTTGATACTTCTGCATTTGATACAGTGAACCCCAAATAATCTTCCATGAAGCACAGATTTAGACATATGATTTTACAGGAAGTTGACCTGCTGCAAAAATCATTTCATACATTTGAAATATGCTTGCATTTGGTTTCATGTTTTCATTTCACGTTTCATTATAATAGAATAGAAGCAGTTCATTTCACTGTTCTCTATCATATGCATACATTTAAGTAAACTAAGCTCTTACGAAAATATAGGCCATAACTCTCCTCTCCAAAAGCCCCTACATACAAGTAAATTATCTCACTTCTAAATCTCAGCAGAGGTTACCACTATACTAAGCACAATGAAGACCTGCCTTGCCCATAACGTTACCTCTTATAAATAGAACCATACACTCTGACATCTTTTGTTGAGGGCTTTCAGCATAATAGTTTTGATATCCAGCCATGTTTTCTTTCATATCAATTTTTTAATATGGTGCTGAGCCATATCCTGTTATTTGACTACATCAGCCTCGCTTATCCATTCTCCTTGGTTGAACCCTTCAGCTGTACATAGATTGGAGTGTCATGAATAAAAGGGCTAAGACCATAGTCATAGAAATTTTTGTGGTTATATCTTTTATTTCTCTTGGAAAATGCAATTCCCTAGAACTGTTTGAGGATAGAAGAACCATATATCTAGTTTTTTATAGTGCTACCATATCATTTTACAAAGCCCTAGTGCTATTTTACACTTACTCAACATGAGATCCTACTTACTTAATATTTCCTTCAATATGTGGTAATGTCAATCTTTTTAATTTTAGCTATTTGATGAGTATGTAACAGTACCTTATTATGGTTTTAATTGCATTTCCCTCAAGCATAATGCAGAATAATGAAGATTAAATTTTTTACTTGTTTATTTGCTCTCTGAACGCTTATCTGGAAAAAGTATCAGCTCAACACTTTTGCTCAGATTTGATTGGTCGTTCATCCATGTGTTGTTGAATTTAAAGTTTTTTCAATATGTTATCAGCACCAGTCACTTCTTTACAGATGTTTTCTTTTCAACTGAAGGCTTTCAAGTTATCTCGCTAGTGTTCATTTTAAATTGTTTGTTTTGATAGCTAGAAGTTTTAAATTTTGTTATCATTTATTCTACCAAATTTTATTCTATGGCTATTGTTCTCTTGTTCTATATAATTTTACATTAAAAATGTAAAGATATTCATTCATTGAGTTCTATTGTTTCCACATTTTTATTTAGGTCTCTGATCCAGCTCCAATTAATTATTTCATATAATGAGAGGCATGGTAGAGGTTCATGTATTTCCATGTTTATATTCAGTTGCTCCGATACTGTTTCGGGAGAAGACATTTCTTCTTGAGTTTCTCTTCTGTTCTTATTAAAAAGTTGACCTACTCAGAATTGGTACAATAATAATCTCAGTATTTATTATATGCTATTATTCATTTATGTGACTTTACTTATTCCAGTATTATAACTTTGATAATTGTGAATTTATCATATCTAGAATTAAGGTAACAATAGTACTGAACACATTAATAACATTAGCAACTTACACGTTAAATCTCCTTGGTATCTTTATATATATTATAGTAACAGCTTCTCAATTTCTTAACAAATAAGAATAAATTAAAGGCACAGTGGAGTATTTTAGGATTGTTTCAAATCTTCAGATCAATTTGGATAATTTATCAGCACTTGAACAATATATCTACTGAACTGCTAAAACATGAATTATTTAAAATTCCATTACAACAAAACCACATCAAGCAATAATCCATAAGGCCAATTTTATCCAATTTTGATTCTCCCCTTTTCTCTTTCTCATCTTCATTTTTTCTTTTACACACTATTTTTTGTAATAGAATTAGGATGTGGATCAAACCTACAGCATGTGCAAGATCTAGTTTTGAGTTTGCTTGCTGTTGATATTTTCAAATCATAATCTTAGGTGACATAAGGTTATGCATTTTCCTAAAATATTCAATGACTTTTGTTTATATTTCTTGACAAAAGAGACCAGATCACTTAAAATTTTGAATTATTTTATTTTTAAATTATTCACAAAATTAGGCTTTCTCTTGAATCTTAATAGTTATTCTTCTTTCCTGTCTGATCATTAGAAAAGATTGGCAGTTTATATACTAAAGTGAACTTGACTAATTATCCACTTCATTTAAAACACAAAGTTTTTAATCATGTAATTCAAATAAAAGCCTTTTATTTGACACACCCCATATTTTGAACAAAATCTCATTTAAGATCTTTTTAAAATTATGACTGGTGAAAGACTGGTTTATTTTGCAAGCAGCCTGCCTTATGACTGTCTTATTAAATGGAGGCAAGGAGAGTATATATTTGTGCTTCATTTTTTTTCTTTTTTTTATTTATTTATTTTTGCACAACCAGGAATTAAACTTAGACCCTTGAGCTCACCAGGGAAGTGCTTATTCTACTGAGCCATCTCCCTGGTCCCTTTTTGCTTTATGGTGAGCAGCTACTCCTTAGTGAAATAACCAATAATACCAAGAAAGTATATATGGTGATTTAAAGACTAAGAAACATAATTCCCAAGTAAGTCAATACATCATGATTGAATATCAGGAGGGTTCTAGTTGTTGCTGTTTTGCCATGTGGTGAACATGACACAAAGGCTGTCAAAATGCGCTCTTCATTACCACTCAATCAACCTGAAATTATGTAACACCCTCCAAAAATCCAACATACTAAAAGAACAACCTCACACATGCAGAATGTGTGAAGTCACTGTCTAAGTGACCACAGCATTTAATGTATGCCAGGCAGTGTGGTGGTTTCTAAAGTTAGCAAAGAAAAGATAGTTCACTGTCCTCATGCAGTTTTATTATTCAAAAAGGGACACACAATAAAGAAATCATGAGATAAATTGTTTTAGTAAATACTTTGAAAGAAATAATTAGGGAAGGTATAAGAAAAAAGAGTAGGTAAGTGTCTTCAGATTTGTTACTCAGAGGAGGAATTTCTGGGGGAAATGACATTCAAATTAAGCCTAAAGACAGAAATGTCTGGCCACAATGTTTCTCTGAGGATAGAAACAATGAGATTATAGACCCCTTTTACCTTGTTTAAGTGTTTCAGGAGTCCAGTTTGGAAATTCTCAAGGTTATGGCCAAGTAAAAAGAATGAAGAAACTAAGAATGAGGGTACAGGAGAAGAAAGTTTTCCGTATTAACCCAGTTGTATGACTCTGTGGCCTTGGAGTTGTACTGGTCAATCTCACCTGTAGCAGGCACATTGTGTGAAGTCATTGTGAGAGAGGTCCTTTGCATCCACCTGAAATCAGGGATAGGGCACAGAGCTTTCAGTTCAAGAGCTTAGAAGGTTCAGAACTGACTGCTGTTAGTGGTAGCAACCCAAATCAGTCTTGATATTTTAAGTGGTTTATGCAATGCAGAAAGACTGAGCAGGAAAAAAGTAAATAACCAGCTGATAAATCTCATTATATCTCTTCCAAAAAATAATGTAAATCAAAATGTAAAGTCACTGATGTGCCACACAATAAAAAGAAATGGACTCACTTAAAATGATGAATTTAATAACAACTCAGAGTGATGCATTTTATGTTTAATACATTAGAAAGATTCATATTTTACAGAGAAAAGCTGTATAATAATTTAATTTGCATTTTTATTTAGCACAGAATAATAAAAATTTATATGTTAGATACATAATTACAGTTGTGCTAATATATCATTTCAGTCATGTTATTTTTGTTTCAGTGTTCAAGAGAGAAAAATGTTGAAAATAAGGAGACAGAAATATTAAAGCATTGGGATTATATGAAGTCATTTTAGTTGATGATGAACAGAAGTTTCTATTTTATTTAGGTCACTTTAGAAGTGAGGAAGTTTTATCCTAATATTCAGACAATCCAACTCCAGTGTTTTGCTATTTTGTTTGTAATCAGGTTATGCTCATGATATTAATAAACTTCATATATTTTTGTGTTTTGCAAATTCAAAATATAGATTACAAATTCACACTGAGTTTTAAGATTATCGTGACTATGTACTTGTCACTATTTTGGAATCAGGAGAAGAAAAGTGAAGATATGAATTCATTAATGGAGACATTTGTTCTGAAGGGTTATCTTTTGGTATCTTTAGGGGATCATTTAAAGGAACTACTTAAATTATAAAATCTCTAGAAGCTCAACTCACTTATATAAAAATGGCATAACATTTGCATATAATTTATGCATACCCTCCCATATATTTGTAATCATCTCTTGATTAATCATAATATCTAATGCAATGTAAATATTTTGCAAATAGTTCTATTACTTATACGTAAATTGCAAGAAAAGTCTATACATGTGCAGAGCCAATACATTTTTCAGTATTTTCTATCCCAGTTGTTCGTTCATTCCTTTTGAGCAGTTTCTTTCCCTTTCACTATATCTATTGTGCCTTTTTAGAATCTTATTTATTCCTTCATTTTCTTACACTAGGGAGACAATATGATGCTTATACATTCAAGTCTGATTTATTTCACTTGTGAATATGGTTGCTAGTTGCATCCATTTACCTATAAAAGCTGAGAGTCTATCTTACTTTATAGTTGAGTAGCACACCATTGTATAAAAATACTGCATCTTTTCAAACCATTCCTTAGTTGATGGGCATTTAGATTGTTGCCAAGATTTTCCTATTGCAAACTGTGCTATTATAAACATGGCTGCACATACATTGCTGTGGGAAGATTTTTTAATTCCCCTGTAAGGGGGATAAGGAGGCTAAATGGGACCTCTAACCCTAGTTTTCTGAGAAGTCTTCAGGCTGATCTCTACAGTGGATGCACCTGTTTAAACTCCCACCAACAGTAGAGAAGGGTTCAATTTTCCCCACAGCCCCACAAGAATCGGTTGTTATTGATTGATTTTTTGATGATAACCATTCTTTCTGTGGCAAGATGGAATCTCAGTGTTGTTTCAATTTTCATCTCTCAAATGATCAGTGATGTTGAAAATTGGTTCGTGTATTTATTTACTTTTGTATTTCTTTCTGTGAGAAGTGTACATTCATCTCAGATATCCACTTTTAGATTGGGTCTGTGAATTCTGGGGCGCTGATTTTTTTTCCGGTTCATTATATATTTTAGATGTAAGTCCTTTGAGGAATAGTAGATTAAAATTCTTCCAACTTGGGTTTTCTCTTTACTTGCTTCGTTATTTCTTTTGTTGTGCAGAAGAACTTCTGATAAAGTGAGATAGCATTTGTTGATTTCCTGTGGTATTCCCTGTGTGATCTGGGTATTTTGTTCATGAAGACTCTGCCAACATCTTTCTTCATTCTAATTTTTTCTCTTCCAACAGATTTATTATTTCCATTTTAATATTTAGATCTTTGATTCATTTTGACTGTAACATGCCATTAAACATGAGTGTAGTTTTAGTTGTTGTCATGTGGAAAGCCAGTTTTTTCCAGCAGAATTTATTTAAAATTATTGACTTTCTTCCAGTGAACATCTTTGGCCCCTTGTTGAAAATAAGGTGGGTTAGCATTTTTGGAGTAACATTTGTGTCTTCTGTTTTAAATCATTGATCCTAGCATTTATTTGTTTCCAATATCATGCTGACTTTATCATCCTAGCTTTGTAGTATAATCTCAAGTCAGGGATTGTGATGACAAAGACAAGACCCCTGTGCTGTCTTTGTTGCCTAGAACTGTTTTTACTATACTGGATTCCTTGTAGTACCAAATGAACTTTAGGAAAGTTTGCTCCACCTCTGTGAAGTATGTTCATGGTATTTAGATTGAGATTTCATTAAATATGTATAACAGTTTAGGCAGTATAGCACTTTCACAATGTTGTTTCTTCTTGTCTATGAGTAAGGGATATCTTTTCATTTTCTGATATCTTTTTTATCTTCTTTTCTACAGTAATGTAGTTTTAAACATGTCTACATCTTTTGTAGATTGATTCCTATGTATTTCTCTGTTTGGTGTGATGTCTTTAACTTATTTCTCTGTGAGTTTGTTGCTGTGTACAGGGATGCTACTGCTTCTTTAGTGTTCATTTTGTATCTGGCTATACTACTAACTGGTTATTAAGTCCAAAAGTCTCTAGGGGAAGGTTTTTCAGTCTTCTATGCAGAATATTATGTCATCTTCAAATAATGATAATTTAATTTGTTCCATTCTTATCCTCATTCCTTTTATTTCTTTTGTCCAATTGTACTAGTTAATGTTTCCTGAACTATACTGCATAGGAGAAGTGGCAGTAGACATCCTTGTCCTGATTTTAGAATGAAAGCTTTCATGTTTAGGTCATTTATATTAACTGTTGGTTTGTCATAGATGGCTTATATCAGATTAAGATAAAGACCCTCTATTCAAATTTCCTATACAGTTTTTTTTTTTTTTTTTTTAAGAATGGGTGTTTTACTCATCAAGTGCATATGTCAAGCCATCCCTGCATCCCTGGGATGCATACTACTTGGTCATGATGTGCAACCTAATTGATGATTTGCTGTATTCTGTTTGCCAGTATTTTGTTGAGTATTTTTGTGTCTGTGTTCAGTAGGGAGACTGGCCTGCAGTTTTGTTTTTCAGTTGGGTTCTTCTGTGGTTTTGGAATCTGTGTAATACTCCTTTCCAGAAATCATATTGCAAGTATTGCTTCTTTTTCAATTTTCATTCAAAGTTTCAGTATTAGTGATATTAGTTACTTCATAAATTTCTTGTGGAATTCAACAGTGAATTCATCCCAAACTGGGCTCTTCTTTGTTGATAAATTTAAAGAGTATTTTTAATTCTATTGGCTGATAACAGGTTATTTAGCTTAGCAATTTGACTATGTCTAAGAATCTGTTCATCTTTCAGGGACTTGACTTTTGTTGTTGGTAGTTTTTGTTTTGTTTTGTTTTTTGCTTTGTTTAGTTTTTACTTCCTCAGCCTCATTCACGGATAGTAGGTTATTTATATCTTCATTCAATTTTGGGAATTCATATGTAACTAGGATCTGTCCAATTCTGTGTTTTCCATCTTAATAGAATAGAGTTTCCCATAGTAGGTATCGATGATCTTCTGAATTTCTTTAAAATTTGGTGTGATTTACCCCTTTTCATTCCTAATTGCTTGAATTTGTGTTTTTCTTTCCACTTTTTGCTCTGATTAACTAATGGTTTATCAATTTTATTTATTCATTCAAAACTACAAGTTTTTCATTCATTCATTCATTGCACTGTTTGCTTAGGCCCAATTACATTAATTTCTACTCTGATCATTTTTTATTTTAATGAGAATAAAAAAGAAAAATTTTACAGAATTTCAGCCAAGATGATAAATTACCAGACATAGGCAAGCAAAATAGATCAAACAATTAGATATTAAGTATTCCTTTCAATAAACCAATAAAAATTAGTAGTATAATTATTTCGGATATCGTATATATGATACACCATAGACAGACAGATAGATGGATAGATAGACAGATAGATAGATAGATAGATGATAGATAGATAGATAGATAGATATTCCTTCTTTATTTTCTCATTTCCTCAATCCCAGTTGTTCTTAGCTTTATAATTCTCTCTCTTCTGTTTTATTTGTTCTTCTTTCTATAGAAGTTTGAGGTTCAACATTAGGTTGTTTATTTCATCTGGTTCTAATTTCCTCATGTGAAAGTTTATTGATAAAAATTTCAATCTATAGACTGCTTTTGTTGCATTGTTGCATCCCATAAGTTTCAGTATGTTTTGTCAGCGTGATCTATTGATTCTATATACTGTTTAACTTCATCCTTAATTTCCTGTGTGACTCATTGGTTATTCAGAAATGTGCTGCTTAATTTCCATGTTATTATGTCATTTTTAAAGTTTCTTTTGTCATTGATTTCCAGGTTTATTGTCCTATGTTCATGTAATATGAGTAGAATGATTTCAGTTCATCTATATTTCCTTGCATGTATTTTGTGGCCTAATGTGCTCTATTTTGAAGGATGCCCCATGTGCAGCTGAAAGAATGTGTTCTCTGATATTGATCTGGGTTGAAGATTGTTTGCTTTTAGGGCTCAAAATAACTCACTTCACTCTTTCCTTGTCTTCAAGGTTTGTGTTGAGAAGTCTGCTGTGATTCTGATGGGCTTTACTTAATAGATTTATTTCTTTTCTCTAGCTGCTTTTAGTATTTTTTTATTGTGTTGAATTTCTGAACTCCTGATTATTATATACTTTGGTGGGGATTTATTTTGTTCATAGCTACTTGTAGTTCTCTATGATTCATTAATTTTTATGTCTAATTCTTTAACCATGTTTGTGAAGTTTCTGCCATTACTCTTCTGATGAGTTTTTAATGGCTTTTGTGCTGTCTCCAACTATCTCACTGGGCCAACCAATCTTATGTTATTCTTCTTTGCTTCATCTTGAAGCTGTTGGATTGATTTTTGTGGCCTCTTGCTATTTTTAAGGTATCTTTCTTTTCCAGACATTTGTCTTATTCGTATTTTTGAGGTCTGATGTTCTATCCTCACCTTTACTAAATCTATTATGCAAACTTTTAATGGGCATTTTAATTTCCTGGATCTCTATGTTTGGAGCTGTTTCATTGATTCCTTGGTTTATAGGCATTCCTAGGAAATGTCGTTCCTCAGGTTATCTTCTAGATATACATGGCTCTTGGTCTTTATGTCTCTTCCATGAAACTATCTATTCAATGTATTAATATTTGTGGAGTTTCTATCAATTTGATTAAAGTTCCATATTTTTTGTATTCCAGTATAGTGATGGCTATCACCCCTTATAATTACAGTTGTCATAGAGGAGAGAAAAGCTGATTATAACAGGTATGGCATCCTGTTTAACATAGTACAGTTATCAATAACCATAGAATCAATCACAGACTGCCTACTGAGAGACTGTGGTAACAATTAGCCTCATTTCTTTAACCATAGAAATACATTCTTGGGGCTGGGGAGATGGCTCAGTGGAATAAGCGCTTCCCTGGCAAATGCAAGGGTCTGAGTTCAAT
>NDGM010858514.1:0-11299 GCA_002564305.1 Octomys mimax
CTGTGCACAGTAGGCAGCAAGACTGCGTGCATACCTGTCTGCACATGTGTGTATTATGTGCACAGGTGCAACTCATTCTTAAACTCCACCCCTTCTCCCACTTCCCCTCACCTTCAGCTCCAGGGAGAGCTGAGTTATTAGCAAGAGATCTGGCCCCTTGGAACCCACCAGCCTGTTCTCTGGTCCTAGAGCCACCACGAATCAGCTTTGGGAGCTTGGGGAATTACTTACCATCTCTGTACCTTAATTTCCTCACTTATAAATGGTAATGATAAAACTACCACATTAGAGTAGCAATAAATTCAATGGTGACAGCTCTTGGAGCCCTGTCTGGGCACTTACTAGCAGGTGCTTGTGGCTCCTGGTGTCTACAAGCTTCCCTCAGGACAGCCCTGCCTCCTTCATCTGCCCCTATTGCCCCTCCTGCCTGTTTTCATGCCATCTGTGCCCTCACAACCTGCTCTGTCCTTATAAGTCCAGCTGCGGTCACCTCCCTTGGGGGGAAGGGCAGCCCCCTCTCTGGGTCCCCATGACCCCTGTCTCAGGACACAGACCGCTGTTCACTTGGTGCTTTCACACCTCCCTCTCCCCAAGTGCCTGGGAGAGGTTGAATGCTCCTTCTCCTGTCGAAGCCGGCTGTGTGGTGGGGATGACCTGGTGTCTGCCAGCGTGGGGCTGCCCTGTGTTACACCTGCTCAGAGCCTCAGTACCCCCAGTGCAGGGCAGGGATGACAACAGTGTCCTGGACTCCTGGACTCCCGCAGTGTCCTTTGAGCACCCAAAGTCACTCAAGCCCAGTTCCTGGCCTCTGGAATTCCTTGTGCCTTTCTGTAAATCCTTTCCAAATTGGGGCGGCTGTAGGTGAAAGGGGCTTCCCTCACTGACCGCAGGTTCTGCTGGAAGGGAGAACGCTGGGTGCTCCACAGCAGGAGGAAGGTGGGGGCTTCTCAAAAAGCTCATGAGGAACAGCATGCCATAGACCACCCGGCCAGCCTTCTCCTTGTAAACAGGAAGCACAAGAAAATGGGGTTCTGCTACTCTTGAGTCACCAATTAATCGATAACTCAGCCCAGAAGGAGAAGGGGCAGGGCCAGTGACCTGGAGAATGTTTGCTGGTGGCCCAGCCACTGTGGTGCAGTCTTTCAGCAAATCCACAAAGCCTCTGAAGGCCCCTCCCAGCCCCATAATGTGTCCCCTGCTGTTTTATCTGCTGCTTCCAGCCTGCTGCACCAGCTCCAGTCCGTGTCCTGTCCTGGACTCCTCACCCCAGGCCTTTGCTCCTTCAACAGGGAGGTCCTCTTCCCTAGAGCTCTGCATCCAGCTCCCGCCAACTCCACAAGGACCAGGACAAACCCTGGAGAATCTAGAGTCCCCATCTGTCTCCTCTCTCTGGGCCTCCACACCGAGGCATTGGTCTCTCCTGGGCACTTGGACATTTGTGGAGTTATTTACGGCCAGGGCTTATCTCTCCCGGCCCAGGGCAGCTCCTCCAGGAAGGGCTGGTGTCACTCCTCCATCCTGCACAGCCGGGCCAGCGCACACTCCTGCAGACAGGAGGCTCTCCCACCATCTCCCAGGGCTCATTTGTACCTACAGGAACAAGTGCCCACACCTGATAGCTAAGGGTGTCTGTCTCTCGGGAGCCCCTTCTCCAGCGCTAGCTCGGAGGAACCTGGAGATCGTCCCCCTCGGAGTGAGGACCGCACCAAGGCTCTCAGAAGCGGTGACACTTCCCCAAGGTCACTCAGGTGCAGGGGTCAAGACTGCCTTTCCGAACCTCCAGCTAGGGCCAAGGAGGTTGAGCAGAAACTGTCGAGTGGGACCCTGCGTCCAGAAAAGACCCTCCTGACTGCACCCCTGGACAAGGCTGTCTTTGCAGAGCTTCCTTGCGGAGGCCCGCAGCGCCTCCTGTTTCGGACGCAACAATTCACTCGCCCCAGTTCGCCAGGGGGGCATTTTACAGAGAAAGAAACTGAGGCTTAGGATGACATTCCAAAGACTCCCAAGTCGATCAGGGATCTTGGGGCTGTGGACGCTCGCCCAACCCCCGGGGACTCCTTAACGCCCTCCACTGCGCCCCACCACCCGTCCCGGCCATCGCTGGACGACCCTACTTACAGCCACTTGATGCCATAGCACACGCCGGTCTGGAGTGCCAGGGCGAAGAGCAGCGCCTCGCAGACCTGCGGCCGCGCCCTCATCGTCGCGCGGCGGGTGCGCCCGGGGTCGCACCCAGCAGGAGCAGCGCCGAGGTCTCACCGCCTGCACGGCCACCGCTGCTGGTCCTGCGCGCACGCCGCCTGCAGTGGGGAGAGCGGGGCGGCGCGTTGAGCTAGGCGGGCGGCGTCTTATTCAAATTACAAAGGAGGTGTCGGCGGGGAGACCGAGCGCCTGGCGCGCGCCCCTCCCGCCCCTGTCACCCGGACCCGCAGCGTCTGGCTCGAATTAGGTGCGGCTGGGGTGGGGGTGGGGGGTTGGGACAGGCACACAGACACCAACCGACGGGCGGAAAGGAGTCAGGGATCCCGGACCCTGGCCTGGGATCTGGGTTCTCATTCCGGCGATATTACTAGCTATTATGGCCTCACCAATTCTCCTGCCCACTGGGCCTCAGTTTACCCTTTCTGTAAAATGGGGAAATGGGGGTGATTTTTTTTTGGGGGGGTGCAATTCACCTTTGGTGGAACCAGGGATTGAACTCAGAGGCTTGGCGTTTGCCAGGGAAGCGCTTATTCTACTGAGCCATCTCCCCGGCCCTCACCTTTTATAAAGAACGTTCTCCTAACACAATCTCGCCTTTGCTCTTCCCTGCAGCCCTGGGACAGGAACAATCTCTGAGGAAACCGAGGCCCAGACGGGTGAAATGGGTTGTTCAGCTAAGAAAGCGCAGATCTGAGCTTGGGGCTCTGTTCTAAAGCCTACGGATGTCCGATGAGCTCAGATGGGACAAAGGGGCTTGTCTCGGAAGGGAAGCATGAGAAAGGGGGCAAAAGGCTCCTTACACAGCCAATGAACAACGGCCCCGCGCCCGCGGGTGTGTGAGATGTCGCCTGCGGTCGCCAGGGGGCGCGCCAGGGCCTCGGATGAGCCGCCACCGTCGCGTCACAGCCGGCCGAGCTGCTTTCGGCGGCCTCTCCCCCTCTTCGTTCTCACCTCATTAACTCCCTTCCCAGCTTCTCCCAAATTTACCAACACCTGGCCTCGCCCGGAGTTACACACAGCCTAGCCCCGCTCCCCGCGGGAGGAGCAGAGACAAAGGGATTCCTTTCTAACGTGTTTGCACTTGGAAAAAGGAGGTGCCCGACCTTGTGTCTGTGTTGGGGGGGGGGCGCTGGAGCAGGAAGAGGGGGTCCTCGGCTGACTGCCCTTTGGCGCCTTCAACCACCCCAGCCTCAGTTTCGCCTTCTATAAAACAACGGACTGATGCCTCTCTAAAACACGCGTTTCCTGATGCCATTCAAGCCTCTCAGGCCTGAGTCTTTGAGCTGCCCTTGGCCCGCTTCCACTATTCCGTGTACCTGTGTAGTATGTGTGCGTATGCGCGCGTGCTCATACACCCCTCCGCTATTTGGGGGGCCTTCTGGCATAACTCAGCGGAAGGCAAGGAAAAAACCCTAAATTACACTTTTCCTCAGGCAAAGTGTCCCCCAAGGAAGCACCCAGCACAGAGACGCTAGGGTCTCAGCGGGTTTTCCCACCACGGATGTCTCCAAAGCCTTTGTCTCACTGTGCTGGGAGTTTACCGCAGCTCTCAGAACAGACAACTATCGGTTTGGGCGGCGGAGTGGTTGGGGATCGAACTACAGTCATTGCCCCCACCCCCGCGCAGGCGCCCTGCAAGGCGCCAAATGTCCCAGGGTGGGGAGGAGGCAGGGGCTGCACGCAGAAGGGGGCGCTCAGACTTACAGTGGGAGCAGTGTTTGCTCGGATCTGCAGAGACCGGCTGCTCGGGTCGCACGGAGGAACAAGACCCAGGCCTCCAGCCACTCCTTGCGCTGTCCGGGCCGCCCCAGCCCGGCCTGGCTTCTCCCTCTGCTGCCCCAGATCGCTCTGGGGGAGGCGACTCTTGGCCTGGGCCTCTAGCCCTGACAGATTATTCTTGTCCCATGTAAGAACGTCCAGGACAGCCACGCGCGCCGCCGGGTCACCCTCAGCGGGTATCGTGCAGGTCAGCGCGCTTGCTGCCCGGAGCACCCCGCACGCTAGGGGGCGCTAAGCCCAGGTTCAAGGTGGGATCGCTGCGGCGTCCGCCACCGTGGGACTTGAGGCAAGACTTCTCTTCCTGAGCCAAGGATCCGGTCTGGGCATGGGATGCAGTGTGGAATGAGTGCCCTCTCAGCCCCGGTCATCCTATAGGACATGCACTTGCCTCGATGATCAAGCTTGCCTGACCGGCCCCCTGCTTCAGGCCCTGCGCGGAGCCTCCTGGAATCGAGCGCGCAGTGGACCTGCGTCACAGCGCAGCGTCTATGGAAGGACAGAGGTCCCTTCCGACCCCACCCGGGAATCGGTCCAAGGCACCCCACCTGCAGCAGGGGGTGGAAGAGGTCGCCCCAGGCTGTGCACCAATAGGGCACCACAAGAGCAGCCGCTCCAGCGCCGCGCTGTCAACAGGTGGTCCTAAGACTTGGGTCACAGTTCCTAGAAGCCTGCCGCTCGGGAAGCCTCTCCGAGCCCAGCTGGGGAGACATGCAAAGCCTCAGTTTCCCAGATGCTTCAGTGCTAGGCCTGGACCGGGCTCCGCGTGCGCAGAGGCAGGGTCCACGCCTTGCACAAGGCCGGCGCCCGCTGGTGCAGAAGCCTCAGACAGCGCAGCCCTCAAAACAGAGAGGGCGATCCAGGGACGCTGAGCGACAGCTTCAAGGTCTGCAAGGCGGAGAGAGACCTGGCCAGCAACCTGGCTGTGACCACAGCCTCGAGCCCATCAGGATCTATCTGCTGGTCTGTGGTCGCCGCGGCGACTCGGTGTTTTGCAAGCGGGTAGCATGGGTGGGGAGCTCGGGAATCCTTCTACCCCGACTCTGAACGCCCGAAGACCGTGCGGGACACGGCACCTCAGAGCGGGGGCGGGGATGGAGGTGCGGGGCTCCGGCGCAAGCTCAGCCAGATGTTCCGGGAGGCTGCAGATGCGCAGTGGGGCGGAGTACAGGACTCTCCCTCCTCCCCAAGCCTCAGCCTGAGGCTCAGGTCTGTAAACAAAGTAGATTCTTCCCCACCCAGGTTGCCATTGGGAGCCGCTCACAAAACGGCGCCCACTCTACACCTCCCAGTTTGGTAGAAGCCGCCGAAGTTCTCTGCCTTTGCCACCCTCTCCAGCCTCGCCACACACACCCTGTGCCGCGGTATCCAAGTCCCCCACCCCCGGGATGGCTCGGGCATGACCTCATCTGCGGGCAGGCTGGGAGGGAGGGGGTCGAGGCCCGCGGTAGGGGACAAGGCCGGAAAAGCTCGGAGAGGGCCGCAGGCACCGAGCGGCCCACCCCTCCCCAGCCCCTCCGGGGCGCATCCTCAGGCCCATGAGGCTTCGCTCACTCAGAAAGAGAACTCCTCGGAGTGCCGAGGTGGAGAACTTGGAGAGGGACTTGGTTTGCTTCCCCGTGTCCCAGGGGGGTCGCGGCGGGTACCCAAGAAGCGCCGTCACCTTCTCCCTCTGCGCCCCGCGCCCTAGCGGATCCTGGCTGAACCTCTGGTGGCGACCACTGCTCACCTCTCGGGGTGCTCTCCGGTCGCGCCCTGCGTGTCCCGCTGTCCCGGTCAGTCCCAGGAGCGGAGAGCGCGGTGTCCAGCGCGCCGAAGCGCACTTGAGCTAGCGGCGAGGGCGCCCTCTGGTCGAAAAGGCAGGGGAAGGACGCCGGGAGTCTGGCACCCAGCGGCAGATTCGGGTGCTTCAGACGGTAGCGCGAGGCGGGCTCGCCCCCGGCCTGCGCCTGCCTGCTCCCGCTGCTCTCCCGGTGCCGCCGCGATCTGCAGCGCGGGCCGCCCCATCTGCTTTATAAGGCGCGGGCGGCCGCTTTGATCCGCCCACGTCAGCGGGCCGAAACCCCACCGGGTGGCTCCGGGCTCGCGCGGGGGGCGGGGGAGGGTCCTTGCGGGCGCCTCGGACCCACGGCGCCCATCAGCCGCTCCAGACGACTTCGCTCACACCCTGCTGAGGTACAGAGGCGGACTTGCTCGCCGCAGCTGGTGTTTACCGAGCGCGCCTGCTGCATACCTGCTGAGTGCCAGAGGCGCTGGGGCCCACGTAAGGCCCATCTGGAATTCTCGCAGCAACCGGACAAGGAATCCGAACCCCACAGAGGAAAGTCGAACCTGGATCTCAGTCTGGGACCCCGCATAGGCGTTTGTCTCTCAGCTTGCTCCTTACAGGTGCCGGCGAGCGTAAGACTGGAGCTCCTGCCTGGGTTCTGGTCCTTCGCGGCGCCATCTCTCTTGGCCTCTGATTCTACTTCTAGAGTCAGGTCAACGATCCCATTTTCTCAGCAGAGAAGGGAGGCACTGTAAACCTTAGGCGCCAAGTTTAGCTAGGGATTCCTCCACGACTGTTGAGGAGTCTTCGAAGGTAAAGGGAAGGAAAGTTATAGGGCAGCCTAGGGCTGGGCCACCCCTTCCCCCGACCAGACCTACAGCAAACTCCAGGTTGGGTCCTCCCTATCTCTCATTGTCTACAGGGTTCTTCGGTTTCAAAAGCTCCTGTCTTCCCCTCCTTCTAGGAACTTCATCAGAATATTCTTGAGTAAAATCTAGCTCAGTAGCAGAAAAGGAAATGGAAACCTGGTGAGAAGGGGCTTCTTGGGGGTCCCAAAGAGTGCCTGATATTTCCCACATTCTGCGCAGGCACAAATGAATGGCACTCAGAGGCTGCCCCCTAACCTGATCGCAGGTACACGCAGCACACAATGCTCATGCCAGCCTTTGAGCCCCACAAGTGCCACCACACATGGGCAGCCAGTCCTGCTTGCGCATAGAGCTGGGACATGCCGTTGCCAGTGGTCACAAGCACAATTCTCAGGAGATCCTTGGACACACCACACACCCACACACACCCAGGAGCACACAGTTGAGAATGGCCATGCACATTCATCAGGAGGAGGCTGGACACAGACTGCCTCCAGTCGGTTCAAGTACACACATGCTTGCAGGCACGGTAAAACACACACAGTTCCCCAGCCTGCAGCACCCACTGGACTCCTGCACAGTCACAGTACTGCCCTTGCCAGCACATCCTGGGACATCCACATCCCCCAGCCCGAACACTGGGATCAGACCATAGAAGCAATAGGAAGCAGTGGGGCTTTGGGTGGGGCATTTAGGAAGTGAGGGAAGAGCAAGGCTGTTCCAACAGAGAGGCTAGAACAAGGGCCTCCAGGGACTCAGAGGTGACCCTGCTCCCCCCCCCCCACACACACCACTACTGTGCTAGAGCCATTCGAGGTGGCCTCAGTCTGATTAGGATGCACTCTTGCTTTTATGGGAAGTGAGTTCATTTGACTCCAAACCTTTGCATGAGTAGTGCTTCCACCAGATTTTGGGTTGCACTATAGATTTTGCCCAGTTTTATTTGTAGCTGTATGTGATCTTGAACAAGTTGTTTAAACTCTGCAAGACTTAGTTTTCTTTCCTGTAAGAGGAAAATAATGCAATCCCACAAAATCTGCTACATTCCCCACAATCAAGATTAGTGTCCCCATTTCACAGACGTGAAGGCGGAGAGTCAGCAGGAGGTCCTTTCAGATCTCTCAGCTCATAGTCCAGTACAGCTGTTGCCTGCATAGTGAAGAAGCTGAGAAGGAGGTGTTAACTTCCCACGGTCTCGTCAGACTTGGAGGAGGCCAGGAGGCAGTTCCAACTCTCACATCCCTCCTCTCCCAGCTGCCCAGCTCTGTTCTGTGGATAAGGACCTGAGCTCAGCTAAGGCTGGAAACTCCTTGCTGGGGAGGAAGGTATTGAGGCCATGGTGGGGGGCCGGGGGACTTCTAGCTTGGGCTGAAAGTCAGCAAGGGCTTCCCCACCTTATCCCCAGGCTGCTTGGCTGCTCAGCGCATTCCCTGAGGCACTTGCAAGAGGGTTAGTTTCATCCTTAGAATGCACTGACCTTTCCCCTTCCCTTTTGATTCTTCCTCCTCACTGCTGGGCCCTGTGCTGGCCACTGGGGCTGCAGGCTCAGGGCAGGGCAGGCGCACTCCAGTGGCTGCTGCCATGGGGGTGACTATATTTCCCTTTCTTCAGTCAGTGATCCTAGTTATCTGATTGTGAGCAGAACTGAGAGTTTCCTGCTAGCCAGAGTCACAACCCCTGCCAGACTGCCATTGGCCAAGGGCACATCTCTTTCCAG
Organism: Octomys mimax; assembly: GCA_002564305.1. Classification (NCBI taxonomy): domain Eukaryota; kingdom Metazoa; phylum Chordata; class Mammalia; order Rodentia; family Octodontidae; genus Octomys; species Octomys mimax. Next base: position 8,333 of record NDGM010858514.1, read on the forward strand.
CACCAGCTTCCCCATGCCCTGCCCCGGAAGGCACCGAGGCTGAAAGGGTGAAGGGGTGAGGGCAGCAGCTGCAATTCCGCTCACCAGGCGGACTGCCACTGACCCTTCCACTCACCTCCACTTCCTTCCCTGGGGGCCAAAGCCTTGATGGGGAGGATAGGGCTGGTGGGCTATTTCCAGAGGCCCTGGGGGGTGGCTGGCCTCCAGGGGTGGGCACTGCCACTCCTGGGCTCTGTAAAAGCAGGTATAGTCTGTTTGTTCTGAGCTTCCATCACTACTACATGAAAAGTTGGACTGGGAAACCTCCATGGGCTTTTTACCTCTAGATCCCAAGTCTTAGTCTCTGGCCAAGCTGTCACAGGACCAGCCATGAACGTGAAGGAAGCTCACAGATACTCTCCTCTGCCCGACTGCAGCCTTTTTTGAGATGCCTGATTTTGGTCCTAGATTACGCTGGCTGACAGCTCCCCATCAAGTTCCCAGGTAGACACAGAGAGACGCAAGGGTGTAGTTTCCAGCCCAGACTCTTTAAGAAAGGCCTGCCTGGGAAGCCAGATGAGCAGGGGTCCGTGCAGTGCAGCCTGGCTCAGCTGTCTCCTGCCCTAGGAATGGCAGATCCTCTGAATTTAGGGGTCACGGATCCAAATGGTAGCACAGCGCCCGGCCTGGCTCTTGGATTCAGTGGCTTAACTGCTGTGATCTTTGCCATCAGCTTTTGCACAAACCCGCTGCCTCCTGAGAGGCGGGTGGCAGGAAGGAAAGCAGTCATGTGCCCTCGGGACTGCGCCTGTGGGGAGACAGGCACCTCCTGCTAATGCGGCCAGCCCCTCAGCCAGGCCTGGTGGGAAGTTTATGTCAGACCCTACAACTCCGGAGTGAGCCTGGCTGCACACCAGGGACTGTGGGCCTGTCCTCCTCCTGCTCCTTCTCCTTGGGACTTCACGGGGAGGTATTGTTATTCTATAGCACACAGGGAGCAGCCTGGGGCCAGGGCCAGCAGAGCGGTTTCTTTCCTGGGTGCGCATAGCAAAACACCACCCATCATGTCTGTGAGGGCGTCACTTCTGAAAGGCCGCTTTCAACTGGCAATTGTTTCATGTGCTAGTGGCTGCTGAGGAGACAATGTTTGTGTTTCTCAGGCCTCTTTTAGCTCCAGGAGAGAAACCCAACCCTGACTAGCTTGAACACAAGACACTGACTGGCTAGACTGCCTCAGGAGCCACCAGGGTGGCATGAGAGGGATGGAGGAAGAGCTAGGCTCACTTGGGCCTCCGAGGCTGTGTGGCTAAAACTCCTTTCTGTTCCTTGCTGCTCTCTGAGCATGTGGGGGGCCTCATTTCTCCTCCCTGGGCGAAGGACCCCTACAATCCCAGTTAGGAATTCCAGTCAGATGAGACCCTCTGTCTTCTCCTTCTGGCAGTCCAGGGGAGGGGCTGATTGGCTGCTTGAATCATATGCACTCCCTTTGAGTGACAGCTGTCATTGCCATGAGGAGCCCTGGGATTGGCCAGGGCCAGCACTTGTCACCAGAAGAGGTGCAATATGGAACAGTGGGCCCTGGGGCAAGGTCCTCAAGATGGCAGTTTCTTCTACATTTAGGCTTCCACTTGCCTAATTTGAACACTGTTCATTGTCTACAGACAGCTTGGGACAGAGGAGGGAGATTCACCCCTTTGCCCCCGGGCCAGAGACCCACCATGCCCAGTGCCTCCACTGTACACGCAGGGACACTGAGGCTGAGGGAAGGGAGCCGTCTGTCATACATCCCTCAGTGGGAGATGCGGATGCAGGGAAATCCATTCCTGTGCCCAGCCCAGAAGCCTTGTGGTCATTTGTCACTGGTTCTGGACCCTCCTGGGAAGGCCAGTGAAGCAGCTTCTTAACAGCACTGATTCCTCCCATCTCAGGACACACAGACCTCTCTGGAATGTGGCTCCACCCACAGGCAAAGCAGATTTCCCTACACTTGAACCTGGCTGGCTTCTGGCTTACTTGCCCCGTGTGTGGGCAGGAGGTGAGCAGTGCCGTGCTGGAGCCGAGGCCTCAAGACCTCTCACCTTCTTGGGGCACAAATGGCTGCATGCTTATCTCCCAGCTGGACCCCAAGCAGTCCAAGGTCTGCACAGTGACAGGCCCTGTGGCCCCATGTGGCCTGGGCCTGGCTGACCCACCAAACACAGTGGCGTGACTAAGCTCAGCACAGTCAGCTGAGCACCCCGGGGACCTACAGAAGCCTGAGAGGCTCTCATTGTTTCAAGCCAGGAATCTAGACATGGTTTGTTAGGTAACAACAAAGACATGAAGCTTAAAGAGTGAAAAAGCTAAAAATATATGTGTGTGTAATGTCATTTCTGGAAGGGCTGTGAGGAACAAGGAATCCTTCTCCACTGTTGGTGTGAGTGCAAACTGCCTTGGCCACTGTGGAAATCAGTGTGGAGGCTACTCGAAAAGCTAGCGGGAGAGGTCCCACTTGACCCAGCTATTCCCCTTCTGGGTATCTTTCCAGAAGAACTGAAAACTACATATCACAGCGACATATGTGCGTGCAGCCCATGTTTATAGCAGCATAGTACAATAGCTAAATCTTAGAAGAGACCCAGATGCCCATCAGTGGAGGAATGGATAAAAAAATGTGTTTTAGATATATAACAGAGTATTAATCAGCCATAAAGAAGGATAAGCTTAAGATATTTCTAAGTAAATGGATGAACCTAGAGTCCATGGTCATAAGTACAAGACACGTGTATAAATATCACATTATCTCTCTGGTGTGAGAAACTGAAGGAGTAAATAAGAAGCAACATGTACAACAGGAAGACACTGTTCAAAAAGGAAAAGGCAGGGGGAGAGGAAGGAAGGGAAAGAAGAAAACGAGAAGGAAGGATAAAATGAAAATAGCTTTGTGAGTGGGGCGGGGAAGAGGGGATGAAAGGAGGAGAGGGGAACGGGACAAAAGAATGAAGATAT